>CM040423.1:167594537-167597037 GCA_022702705.1 Papilionanthe hookeriana x Papilionanthe teres | reverse complement strand
ATTATCTTTCCAACGGATATTCAAAGCCAAAACTTTGTTAATTATTCATTTAAAACTTAATAAGAGTAGAAATACACCACTCATAGCGGTGAGTATCAAAAGCGCTACGAAAAAAAAAAAAACAACTAGTAAAATTACAAGTAAACTCATGATGATATTGCCTTTAACATGAAGGCGATGGATCTCTCTTCTAAGCCGTCCTCACGATAATCTTTATCGATTCGTGATCACTTCCCGGTTTTGGAATCCGCACGACCGTGAGCGCGGCGGCCAGAAGTCACACTATTCTGAGAGTCTCCGGCATCACCGCGTAAGATCGAGGAAGAGTTCGATTAAACGGAAAGAAACGGTCATGCAGCATACTGCTGCATTAAATCGTCCTACATCTTTCTTGCGATTTGAGATCGAACTTGCATGGAGAATATGGACACGAACGCATGGAAAATTTGCCCGAAGGTGCATGAGTTTCCGAGTCCACCATTGGTGTTATACTCCAGGATTTGAGATCGAATATGCATTGTACATCTATTACGTAGAGAAAAGCAACTCATAGCAAAGCATTAGAATTCTGATGTAATCCTTAAATATAAGCCATCCTAGAGATTGCAGAAGCCGATACCGGTTCTGCTGAAAGAATTCCAACGGGTGGAGTAGGAAATGTACATGCTCATACAACAAAATTTATGTATTTACAATTTGAAACAATATAACATGTAAGCACGACGAAAACGGGCTTAAAACCATAAAGATCTAGTTCTAGTGCTAACATCCTTATTTCCTCAACAACATCCTATATCACTCGAGACACGAATTGAGGAAGATCAAATTAAGGAATTAGTTCATTCCCGGGGTTTGCTAGTTAGAGCGGCAATGGGTTTGCTTAAGATTTTATGCCATCCTAAAGCGCCGAATCATCATGATATTTAGCAAAGCCCTTGTGAACATATCACCACGGGAAGCAAATTCATTAAGCGAAATACATGAACCAAATAACCCGATTTCGGGGAACATCACTCGAAGCCACGAGGCAATACATGAAGCACATAATAAATTTTAGGGAACATCTTTAATTTGCGGAAGTTAATGTTTTGAGGTTTCCAAAGCAACCATCCTAGGTGGATGTCTTACCATGGTAATGGCAATGATAGTTGCTTAAAAGTTTAAGCCATCCTAAAGTGCCTCACCATATGTATGTTCTAGCTATTTGAGTAAATCTTACATTCGAACACACAAGAATCTTCTCGAATAACAAGCATCAAGTTCCCTCTACAAATATAGTATGAGGTCACTCAAAAAACTTGTACGCACCGTGGCTTCTACAATGCGAGCCTATCAGCATCTGTACATTTTATCGGTGAATTTATTTTAATTTCTCTTATTCGATCATAAGTTCAACTCCCCAGTCCCCTTAACCATTCTCATTCTTAAAACTTGTCAAATGTCACCTACAACAATGACACTCGGCCGCACGATACTTTCATGTAACAAATATGCGGTGTAGACGACCTGAAAACAAAAATAAGCTTGTTAGACTTTTGTATGGTTTTATATTTAAAAGCACGATCACATCTAAATAGAATTGCTAATGTTTCGTAGGCTTCGAATAAATTGGGACATTTGCATCCACAACCAATTAACCTTGAAATGCCGCCTCTAACATAAAAAAAGAAAAAATATAATAACTAGCATTCCGGAATGTAGCAAGTAGCATAAACATCATTCCCATGGCATTAACAATCGAAGCCGCATTGCTTTGGCATGTATACATAAATATACGATTCATTAACTTGAGTAGGTCAACTTTTGACCAAAAAGTCAACTTTGGTTAAAATGGTCGATTTTAACCCATTGACAGTAGGTCTGCTGACCAAGTCATCTTTGATCGAAATGGTCGATTCTTGACCCGATTACCGAAGCTCGTTGACCCGAATGAGTCGACTTTTTGGCAAAGAAATCTGACTTTGAGTGAAATAGTTAATATCCCAACTTGATAGCTTCGTTAGTAGAATAGGTTAGCTTTTGACAAAAAAATTGATTTTGGTCGAAAAGGTCAGCTTTTGACCAAAAACTAATCTTTAGTCAGAAATGACCCGATTTAGACGATTACCACCCCATTGACCCAAAGAGACCAAACCATTGACCCAATAGGTTGTTTTTGGCCAAAAAGTAAATTTTAGTCAAAGAAATAGTTAATTTAGATCTAATGACGTTATTCACTCAATAAGTTAATCTCTTAGTCAAAATTGACTTTGGTTAAAATATTCGATCCTTTAACCCGATGATAAACTCATTGACCCGATATATCGACTTTGACGAATGTCAAATTTTGGTCAAATAGTCAATTACGAAAATTTGAATGACCGCGATTGACCCGATAAGTCGACTTTTCACCAAGTCAACTTTGGTCAAATGATAAGTCAACTTTTGAAGAATAAATCAACTTTTGACCAAAATAAATCGACTTTTGACCAAAAAAGTTAATTTTAGTCAAAATGGTCAA
>CM040423.1:167279537-167584537 GCA_022702705.1 Papilionanthe hookeriana x Papilionanthe teres | reverse complement strand
ATGCAGGTTTCCTTGGCACTCCTTTTACACGGAAGAGAGGCAATCTGTGGAGAGAATAGATAGAATCCTTGCTAATGACTGTTGGATGCATTCCTTTCCTATTACCCAGTTCATCATTTGCACGAGATCTGCACCTGCAGTCATTCCCATTAGATTAAGATATCTTTTCCCAAGAACAATACCCCCCTTTCGATTTTTAAATGTTTGGACTGATCATCCTTCCTTTCTTGAGGTGGTAAATTTGGTTGGTTAATCAATTGTCCCCGATGCAATGCTATTATAAAGCTTTGGAGGTTACAAAAGAATGTGGCATATCATCTGAACAATGGAATAAGCAAGCTTTGGAAATATATTTCAACGGGTGAGGAGGGACGTGATAACGAAGTCCAATTCCGCGAAGTATTCGGGATGCGGGAGATAATGACGAGAGTTGATGATGCTCGGAATGGAGTTAACTCATGCTTTGGATAGAGAGGAGATGTTCTTGCGGCGGAAAGCCTCCATTAACAAAAAAATTTTTGGTGATAGAAATACAAAATTCTTCCATGCTATGATTAAATACAGAAGGCAAATAAAAGCTATTCTCGGCATTAAAGATCTGATGGTAGAAGAATTAATGATCCTAATCATTTCTCAAAGTGCGGTGAAGTATTTTAGGACTCAAATGGTTGTTAGTCTACTAACCCCTCTTTTGTTCTTACTGGTGTATTCAACACTAACAATGTTTATGCTTCTCAACTTCAACTAACTCCTTTTGCAGGATGTGAATGAAATTTTATCGGCTCTAAAAGTATTCAGTGGGAACAAGGCTAGCAAGGTAGGATGGTTTTAGTGCCACCTTCTACTTAAAAGCTTGGGACATTGTTAGTGTAGAATCCTACCTTATCTGCTTTATCCCAGATTTTTTCTCTGGTGCTAAGTGCCCCGGACTCATTTTCTTTGCATCTTGTATGTTCTTATCCTAAAGAGCAAAGAAGTCCTCTTGGACTGATTTAGAACTGTTGTCTTACTAACACTTTTACTAAAATTATTAGTAAGATTTTAAGTTGTAGAATACAACCTCATTTAGACAAACTTATCGGTGCTAACGATTTTGCATTTGTACGGGGAAGAAACTATTGGCGATAATTGTCTTTTAGCACGGAATTACTTATACAGTTTGGATAAACCATGTAGAGGACACAATCGATTTTGAAACTTGATCTCAAAAAAGCATATGAGCTTTGTAATTTGGTCCTTCATTGATGCGGTTCTCAAGGCTAGTGGCTTCAACCCTTCCTTACGCAGCCTTATCCAAAAGTGGTTATCCGGCTCTTTTTATAGTGTGTTGAATTTAATGGGGAGAGCCGGAAGCATAACCTTTTTAAAGTAAGGTATTCAGCAAGGTGACCTTCACAGCTAAATTTTTATATTGGCATTTGATTATCTATCAGACTTCTTAATTCGGCTCGGTATGCTCACCACCTTTGTTACAAACATATGGTGCAGGTCATTAGCCATTTGGCTTATGCGATGACATTATTCTATTTACGTGGCATGAGCACACCGTGAAAAACATACGTATGGATCATTTCTCTCAAGTCTCGGGCTGGAACTAAACAAACGAAATGCCAGTTGGAAGGAAGAACTATAAACATCATAGCTGGATTAAAGCTACAACATGGTTGACTCAGTATGTTTACCTTTTAAGTACTTGGGTGTGCGATTGATTAAAGGCAGGAAGAAGCAAACTCAATATGATGATGTGGTTAATAAGATTTCTTCCACTATATTTGTTGGACCTGAAGCTTTCTTTCGAATGGGAGGCAGGTCAACTAACCATTAAAGCATTCTATCTGCTTCCTTTATACAATGCAAATGGTGAGAATGAGAGAAGTACTTTTTTTGCCCAAAAATCTTGAGTCCGTATTCCAACAAATTTTGCACGGCGGAGGCCGATTATAAACAACCCCATTAGGCTGTGTCAGGAATAGCTTTGCAAACCTACCATAGCTAGGGGACTGGGTTTTTAAAAGTTTCCCGGCAAATGAATAGCTTTTCTACTGTAAACAATGGTTTAAGTTTAGACGATAGGATACAATATGGGCTCGGTTCCTTGAAAAATCTTTGTAAAAGGGTGCATCTGATCTAAGTTGACCCAAAATTGGTGACTCAAAGCATTGGAAAAGTCGGTAAGGTCGGAAGGAATTTACCCGGTAAAGAGCATCTTTGGCTGGGAGGTTGGTCTTTGAATAATCCAGGTTTACGGATGGATGGCGGCTCCACGATGGTCCTCTTTCAACCTTACACGATCTTAGCCCATCGGCTTAAGATTTCTGAGATTACGGATGCGGGGACAATTGGAATGTAGAGCCTTGAAAAGTGTGGTTGATGAAGAGATTGTACAACAAATTTTGGCTCTCCCCATTGACCACAGAAGAAACGTACGAAATTTTGATTAAACACCCCCCATACTTAATCGGTGAATAATTTTATTCATAATTGTTAAATATACGGAGTGATAACAGTGGACACTTTTATTTGGTCTCCAAAAATCTCTCCCCTTCCATGTCCTTCTTTAATTGAGTGCTTCTGAGATTTCTCCCATTAGATGATATTCTCAAACTAAAAGGATTAAAACGAGCTTCAAGATGTTAGCTATGTAAATGCGAGAAGAAACTTAGGATCATCTATTCCTTCGATGCCCTTTTACCTTACGGCTTTGGGAGGGATGTGTTACATCTTTTAAATCTATTGCATCAAGACATCATTGGGTCACCATTGATACTCGGCTTGGAATGATTGGAAGAATCAGAAATGGGGTTGTGTTCCTCTTGTTATCATTGGATTTCTTTGGGTGGCTAGAAATCAAGACAAGTTTGAGGATAAACCTTGCCCCTCTAAAGCTGTGACGGCTTGTTTCGATTTTATCGGCAAATCTGTGTAACTCTTCAACTACTTAAAGTCTCTTAGTGCACTGGGTACTGCCCTTCACAGCCTTGGATTGAGTAATGTAGGATAGGCTTTCACCTCTCTCTTCTTCTTGGGATTAGTCTTGTGTCAGGGAATCATGTTGGAAATTGCTTTGGTTCTTTCAATCTCCTTTATTCTCTCTTACCTTTCATTTTGAGATGTATCTTCATTCCTGGGCCATTAAAATAGCTACAGCCTTAAATCAAAAACAAATTTGGATTGAATGCGATTCTCAACAAGTTATAAAGATGATGTTGGGTGAATTCACTCACTCCTTGGAATACGGTTTATTTATACGAAGAATTTTTACTATTATCGCTACATCTTAATAAAAGATGAGTCATTCATAGAAGGGAATCAACTTTGCAAATTGGTTAGCAAAGACTTCTTCCTCCAACCAAAGTGTAATCTTTTCCTTTTTCCTACTAAGCCTTTAAAATGGGTTAGCACTGAGGACTCTACTTCACCTCCCTTTCCATTAAAATGTACCTAATCCTTTCTTATTAATGAATGGTTTCTATATATATATATATATATATATATATATATAGCTATATATATATATTTTTATTTATAATTTATTTAATTATCAATTATATTTTTATAATTAAATTATATTTATAAATAATATACTATATAAAACATTTAAAATAAAAATAATATTATATATATATATATATATATATATATATATATATATATATATACCTATATATATATTTATAATTTTCTTAACTATTGCGTATAAATGATCGATCACGGCAATGCCGACCATTGGCACGATTGAGTCGACTTTTGACCAAAAAAGTCAATTTTTTGTCGAAATGATCTATTTTTTAATTGACGATTATTGACGATAAATTACGTCTGACAAAAAAATTGACTTTGTTAAAATGGTCGATCCTTGACTGATAATAGAGAAACATTGGCAGAATATGTCGACTTTTGTTGAAAAGCAACTTTAGTCGAAATAGTCGTTTCTTTAATAGCCCTTTGACGATAGGTGAGCTTTTGAACAAAAAGTGACTTTGGTCGAAATGGTTAATTTTGACTCTGATGCACAACCCAGCAGCCCAATAATAAATCAACTTTTTGACCAAAAAGTCATCTGGGAATCGAAAATGGTTAATTATTGACCATTCCCGACTCATTGACCCGAATAGGTCAAGCTTTTGACGAAAATTGACTTTTGACTAAAAAGTCCTTTGGTTAAAAT
Organism: Papilionanthe hookeriana x Papilionanthe teres; assembly: GCA_022702705.1. NCBI lineage: Eukaryota > Viridiplantae > Streptophyta > Magnoliopsida > Asparagales > Orchidaceae > Papilionanthe > Papilionanthe hookeriana x Papilionanthe teres. The sequence continues at coordinate 167,580,369 of CM040423.1, read as the reverse complement.
GGTCAATTTTTAACCCGATGACCCGATATGTCTACTTTTGAAAAAGTCATCTTTGGTCAAATTTGTCAATTCTTGGCCCAATCACCATCTCATTGACCAAATGAGTCAGCGGTTATTGATCAACTTTAGTGAAAATAGTCGATATCACGATGACTGACCACCGAAGTGACCCAATGGAGTTGGCTTTTAGTAAAGAAAATCAATTTTAGTCAAGAAGAATTCGACTTTTGACCAAAAAGTAATCTTTCAGGTAAAAATGGCTGATTTGTGACGATGACGACCCATTGACACGATAGGTGGGTTTTGACCAAAATAGAACACGGTCAAAATAGTTAATTTTTGATCTAATGACCAATTATTCACTCGATAAGTTAATCTCACGACCAAAAGTCGACTTTGGTCAAAATATTCGATCCTTAACCCGATGAGCCCATTGACGATAGATTGACTTTTGACGAATAGTCAATTTTGGTAAAATAGTCGATTTTTAATTTGAATGACTACGTTGACCAATGAAATTGACTTTTGACCAAAAAGTCAACTTTGGTCGAATGATAAAGTGAACTTTGACAAAAATAGGTGAAGCTTTGACGAAAAAGTTAATTTTTAGTCAAAATGATCAACTTTCGGTATAATGACCTCCCAGATTATTGATAAACAAACTTTTGACCAAATTTAATTTTGGTGAAATAATTAATTTTGACCTAATGCCAAAATGATCGATTTTTGAATTAATGACTGATTATTGACCCAGTAAATTGATCGACCAAAAGTGACTTTGGAATGATTAATTCGATGATTGACTTACGATAATAACCCGGAATTGCCCAATAAGTCAATTTTGACCAAAAAGTCGATTTTGGTCAAAATAGTCAATTTTTAGCCTAATGACCACTAGTTGGTAACTTTTGTCCAAAAAGTCAATTTTGAGTCAAAATAGTAATTTTACATAATTGCCAATTATTGACTTGATAGGTCGACTTTTGAGCGAAAGTTAATTTTGGTGAGTAGACATTTGAACCTAATGACACCTCATTGACCCGAAAATTGACTTTTGACGAAAAGTCAGGAATTGGGTCAAAATAATCGATTCACGACACAATGACCTAAATGCCGACTTTGGTGAAAATGGTCGATCCTTCATCGATGACCAGCGGGCAAGCCGTTGTTAACTTTTGGTAAAAAGTTAACTTTATGGCGAAAATAGTTAATCCTGGGCCCAATGACGAGCCTATTGACCCGTGCGGTGAAACCATGACCAAAAAGTCAATTTTGATCAAAATTGTCAATTTTTGATCTATAGACCACCTCATTGACCTAAATGAGTCAAATTTTAACCAAAAGATAACTTTGATCAAAATTGTCGATCCTTAATACGATGACTGACCCATTGACTCGTAAATTGACTTTTGATAAAAATTGTTCGATCAAAAATAAAAAAATTTTGAATTAATGACCAATTATTGACCCGATAATCGATCTCGAAGGCCAAAATGATTAAGCTTTTGGTAAAAGTAGTGATCCTTGATCCGTTGTGAGCCGTAGACCCGATGGTCGGCTTTTGACCAAAAACTGTTTGGTCAAAATAGTCATTCTGACCAAATGACACCACTGACCTAATAGGTCAACTTGTCAAAAAGTCAACTTTGGTCAAAATGAATGATTCGACGATGACTGACCCATTGACGATAGATTATATCTTTTGACGAAAAAAGTCATCTTTGGTAAAATGGTCAACTTCTTGATCCAATTACCAACACGTTGTTAAATATGTCAACTTTTGACGAAAAGTCAACTTTAGTCAAAATTGTCGATTACGACCCAATACTTAGTTATTGATGAGTTAACTTTGAAAAATTCAATCTTGAATCAAGCCGTCCAATTTTGACCTAATAACCAATTAATGACCAAATAAATCGATCTCTGACCAAAAAGTTAATTTTTTATCAAATAATCAATCCACGTAAATAGCCGTATTACTTAAAGGACCTTTTTGAACAAAAAATCGATTTTGGTGAAAATAGTTAATTTTGACCTGAATACCCTTGCTTCCAATTGGTCAACTTTTTTGACCAAAAAGTCAACTTTGGTCAAAATGGTGATTTTGATCGATAATTTTACGTTGACCCAATATATCGAATTTGACCAAAAGTTTTCTTGATCAAGAAATAGTCGAATCTTAATGAAATTACCAAGAATAAATTAATAAGAGATATGATAAAGGTGATTGTCCATGAAGATGTATAATGTTGCATAAATGAATGGTTCATTTTTATAAAGTTCTTTTAAGAAGATAAGAGATTGTTAGCCAACAAAATTTACTCGACTTATCGTCAAAATGGTGTGGTTAGATGAAGAATCAAACAATAATGAACTTGATAAGAAGCATGATTAGTTGCTCTAAATTATTTAAATCATTGTGGACTAAAGTTTCTCATAATGATAGTTTACATATTATATCAAGTTTTAACCATGGATATTCAAAAATTTCTTTTAGTCTTGAAAAAGTTGAAAATAATGTTTGCAAAATGTATACATGAAATAAGAATTGATGATGAATAATAATTCAATTATTCATGAGGTTGAATGCGGTTAATAAAGCACAATTCCAAAGGACGTTATTATAATGTGAAGAAGATTTGTTAGAAAAAGAAAACTAATAACTCCAAATCTTTATATTGTATAGACAAATGGATAGTTTAATGGTATTCAGCCTAATTTCAGTTAAGTTTATTAATTGTGTTGATTTTACAAAATTAACATTTGGATACATCTTAATGTTTATTTGTGGAGTTCTATCTACGAGTAGTATCAAACATACTTTATTGTCTTTACTACTTGGAGGCATTTTTGTTTTCCTTTTTTTTTCGGAAAGTATACAACATGGTTTTATAATTGAAGAGTTCTTTTTTTGGCTTAGACTTTGGATTTTATCTATAAGACATTGAAAATATATTAAGACAATTCGAGTTTATCTTTATATCATTCGAATACGAGCCGGAGAGAATGCAATGTTGAAAAGAAAACTTTCGAATACTTCGAGAGAATTAAAGGAAGAAGGATCAACATACTAGAGGGCCTCGAGCTACATACCGACGTATTCTCAGCAGTATGAACAACGACAAATCGTGGATTGTATCCGGATCTCGAAAAGAATGGGCCGAGCAAAGCCGCCCGAGGGAAAACACATACTCGGAACCCCGAGATGGATGCCGTGGAAAGGAAGAATCACAATACAATGCGGATGCCGCTACAACTTTCGTCGAAGACAGAAGGGAAACCCACCGGGATACTCCGTCATGGGCAAGTAGATCCGATGCCATTAGTCATCAGAGAATGGTAAAAAGATCGATAACATGGAGGGTACTCACAAGCGATTGCATACCCAATAGCTCGCATTATCAACATCTACAAACAGGGATCGCATACCCCCACATATAGATCACCACGACTTCGTCGACCTTCGCTACGCTCCTTTTCGAACGAGTGTGACATCATGTTCGGATCCGACCTCCGGATAGCGAGCCCGGTGAGTTCCGAGGGCCGCAAAGATACCTTTACCGGTGGGTTCCGTCATGATATCGAAGGGCAACGGAGCGTATATCGCTAAGCATCGCATACCAGGAGTGCCGATGGAGCGGATCTCGCTACTTTCGAGAGAATGGACGACGAAGAAGATACCTTACCATTTCCAACTGCACCCGCAGCTAGAGAACCTCCGACGCTTACGAGACCGTGAGTTACATGGGAAATATCACACCTCCAACGTACATCCAACCAGCATCCTCGCCGAGGATGGCTTGGAAGGTGATGTTATTAACCATGTACCCCACTATTCGTACATGGATTTTTCGACAAATGCTTCTTTTGATGGACCAACAAAGATCATACACAGTCCGTTTCGAGTCTACATGGATTGTATGAAATGTATTCCGGATCGAGTTGTATGATGTATTTTCAACATGATTGGAATGAAAGTGACCATGTCACGTTTTCGGCCTTCCACCTCTTTTGTGCAAATTGATTGGGAAACGCCATTAAAGTTAAATGAACTTCGAACAAAGAACGTAAAAGAAATAAAGAAAGAAGAATAAAAGAAAACTTTCCTAAAAAAATCTTAAAAAATGACAAACACCAAATTCACATGAACATTAAATAAACGATAAAATAAAATTTGAACCATTAAAAGATAAACGAAATCAACACAAATCTCAAATTCCATCCTTCCAAATTTCAAATCAAATTTCAAATTCAATCTTTCCAAATTCCGAATCAAATTTCAATCTTTTCAAATCACAAATCAAATTCTCAATCAAATTCCAAATCCACTCCCGATCAAGTTTCAAATTTGATCTTCCAAATTTCAAATCAAATCTTAAATCAAATTTCAATCGAGTTCAAACTCATCCTTCCAAATTTCCAAATTCAATCTTTCCGCATTCCAAATCCAGTCTCAATCAAATTCAAATTCAATTTCTTCCGCATCTCGAATCAAATATACAATCAAATTCAAACTTTTGGGTCGAGGATTTTACATCCAAGACCGCACCGCTTTAGGATTCTTTCCTATCGCACCGAAATACATCAAATTCAAACTTTTGGGTCGAGGATTTTACATCCAAGACCGCACCGCTTTAGGATTCTTTCCTATTGCACCGAAATACATCAAATTCAAACTTTTGGGTCGAGGATTTTACATCCAAGATCGCACCGCTTTAGGATTCTTTCCTATCGCACCGAAATACATCAAATTCAAACTTTTGGGTCGAGGATTTTATATCCAAGACCGCACCGCTTAGGATTCTTTCCTATCGCACCGAAATACATCAAATTCAAACTTTTGGGTCGAGGATTTTACATCCAAGATCGCACTCGCTTTAGGATTCTTTTCCTATCAGCACCGAAATACATCAAATTCAAACTTTCGGGTCGAGGATTTTACATCCAAGATCGCACCGCTTTAGGATTCTTTCCTATCGCACCGAAATACATCAAATTCAAACTTTCGGGTCGAGGATTTTACATCCAAGATCGCACCGCTTTAGATTCTTTCCTATCGCACCGAAATACATCAAATTCAAACTTTTGGGTCGAGGATTTTACATCCAAGACCGCACCGCTTTAGGATTCTTTCCTATCAGCACCGAAATACATCAAATTCAAACTTTTGGGTCGAGGATTTTACATCCAAGACCGCATCGCTTTAGGATTCTTTCCTATCGCACCGAAATACATCAAATTCAAACTTTTGGGTCGAGGATTTTACATCCAAGACCGCACCGCTTTAGGATTCTTCCCTATCGCACCGAAATACATCAAATTCAAACCTTTTGGGTCGAGGATTTTACATCCAAGATCGCATCGCTTTAGGATTCTTTTCCTATCGCACCGAAATACATCAAAATCAAACTCTCGAGGTTAAGGATTTTACATCCAACACCGCATTACTTCCGAGATCTCTTCTCATTGCAACGATTCAATCTAATCAATTCAATTTTCTTTCGAGGTCAAGATGTTACATCTAAAACCTCGTAATTCCAATTTTCATTTCAAATCAAATCCTTCAAATTAATTTCGACAAACTCCAATCTAAATCGAAACTCCAAATCAAAATCTAAACTCACACATCAAAACTTAAATTGAAACAAAATAAAATCTAAATCGAAATTCCCCGTGTCATGTGATTCGGGATTCACCTCCTTTTCCTTTCCCCAGCCGAGAGTTTAGGAATCTCCGTTTCGTAGATATACTTGCTACTCCCCAACGAAAACTCCTCTATTTCATCCTAAGTTTGTCACTGGATGTTTGCGTTGGTTTTGTTGATCGCTTCGGTCAACACTAATACGCGCGTGTGCTCCGTCACCACCACACCTATCGTGGGTCCATTTGTCGACCTCATTTTTGATGAGGTCTTCTTCTTCTCTTTAGTACTTCAGATCTAGCCTCAGCTTTTCCTTCGACTATCTTGCAGGACTAGAATCGGGACCCACCTTTTAGAAATTCAAACCACTTCTTAACTCCCCGCAAACTCCACAAACTCGACCGTAGACCCCTAATCACCTAGTAGGGTCGAAATCAAATGTGGAAGTTTAAAGGATGAGTTCCTATAGACTCTTCGGCCTTAGGATCGCCCGCGGCCCGGTCTCGTGAAGGGGCCGACTTACACACACTACACTTATACACTACACCTACACACTACACTTCCACATACCTCCTAAAACCACACCCATACCTAACTCGACCTCCCCGACTCATGTAGGTGATTCACATGGATGGTCCTTAACCCCTAAGCCCTCGCGACAGGTTAGGAACAACATAAATGAATGCCTCAAATGAGTCCCTTCATGGCTCATGTGGGCTTGATATGGCTTCATGGCTCAACCAAAATGATTTCTTTCCACTTAAATTCACCCAATCTTCAATTTCCCAAATTTTCAATTTTCGACCCCCGGACCCTACACCCGCTTAACCTACCCAAAACCCTCGAAATTACCCAAATTTCTCAAAAATTTCCAAATTACCCAAAATTCTCCAAAATCATTCCCAAACATTTCCACATCACTTAAATTGATCATCCATACCCAAAAATACCAAAAATTCCAAGAAAACCTCCCAATACCCTCCAAATACCCAAAATACCCCTCTCGCCTAAAAATCCAAAAATTCAGAAAATTCCCAGAAAATTCCAGAAAATCCCAAATATTCCCAATTTCATTTTGTCCAACTACACCATGGGCCAATTTTGTCAATTTACCCTACTTTTGTCAAAACCCCCAATTCGACCCATTTTAACCCTAAGTGAACCCAATGTCAAACCAAACCTACCCAATCGACCCCAATTTTGGTCCAATTCAATTCTAAACTTCAATTCAATATTCCCAATACCAATCTAGACCAAATCCAAGTCCAATTTGATTGACATTTGGATCCAATCTCACTTTTGCCTTAAAGCCCAATTTGGACCCATGACCCAAACCTAACCCAAACTCACCCAATTCAACTCCAATTAACCCCAAACCTTTTCTAAATCTTCCTTAACATTCCCACAAACAAAACACTAACATGATTTGCCCAAATTTAGACCCAAACCCCACTCAAATTCAACCCAAGGCTAAAGGACCCATTTTCGACCTAAACCCAAACCTACCCCAAATGAGCCCAAACCCCAAAATCAAAGCCCAACCAAAGCCAAAACCTCTTTGAAACACTCCCATAAACATTTCTCAACATTGATTTTACATCAATTTCAACTCTAGCCCAACATTAGCCCAACTTAGCCCACTTGGACCTACATAGGCCCACTTACCAAATAAACCCAAATTCAAACCAATTCAACTCCAAATCACATCAAATTGATTCCAAGCCCTTCATAGAACATCCCTAAACCAATTATGACATTTATTTGACAAAGTTCTTCACAAAATTTTTATCCAAATGCCCATCCTAAAATCAAAAGCCCATTTCCCTTAAACTTTCCTAAAAGCCCACTTCACCACATCCAAAGGCCCAAAATCTACCCTAAAGCCCACATGACATCTCCATTTGTCATCCACTTAATTAAATCCATTACCTAAGTCCTAAATTCACCATCAAATTATTCCAAATCAAGTTTCATACAAATTTCCATCAAATTACCAAAAATTCTTAAAACCCATTTTCATGAAATCGACCAAACCTTTTCCCAAGCCAAAGGTGAGCCATGCAAGCCATGGACAAGCCACATGAAGCCATGGAAGGCTTCGACATGTGATCAAGCCATTAATGGCAAAAGGAGGGGCCCCTTTCCTAATCCTCCTTAACCCCTTTTTACCTTAAGCATGTCACACACTAAACCATGCTTAGCCACCTCATCATGGATGGAGACCACACCACTCTCCCTCGGCCGACCCAACCGATCCTCTCAGCCCAAAATCAAGCCATGGGGAGGTGCACCCAACCCAAACCAATGGGTCGACCAAATTAAGGCCAAAATGACCCCCTCCCCATTCCATTTTAATTCAAACACTTTACACATGTCCAAGCCCAATCGACTTCACCATTGCCAAGCCCCGACCTCCCCGGTCAAGATGGTGACCCATGCCCGCCGCCACCCGCCCGGATCGCCGGAAAACACCACACCCGAGAGCATCATGCGAGCCCAAGCTTCGGAATTCTCACCGCCGAGTCGCCCCATGCCCAATGGCCACCATGGCTGTTCTTCTCCTCACCGCAGCAACTCGATCCCATGCCTCAACTCCCCCGGAGGCCCTCCACCCTCTCCTATTTAAACTCCACCCTCTCGGCCACGAGAGGAGCCGAGCACAAACCTCGCCGAAACTCGCCAAAATTGTTCCGCACCCTTCTCCACCCCTAGTAGCAGCTTGATCCCCGATGTCAATTTGCCCTAATCCCCATCGACAAAATCCAATTTCCCAACCGAAATTCCACCCAAAACCGAGACACTTCTCCACAAGCGAGCCAATTCCCAAATCGATTGGTTCTACACCTTCACTGTACCAGTGGAAGGTGTCCACCAACGAAAAGCCCCATCTCCGAGCCACCCAGCTTGCTCCAGCCTCCAAGCTTTGTGATCGAGCTTGGTCGAAATCACATCCGTACAATTCACTGCACCGTGAGACTTCATCCTGAGCTCGCGGATCCAATCGAAGGTGCAACAACTCTCGTATCAAGCCACACTTCTCCGAGCAAAGGTATGAGCTAATTCTTTATCCCGAGCTTCCGGAGATTCTCCATTTCAAATGCCTTAATTTCAATGCATGTTAACCGTATAGATGTGTTCGTCTCTTCAAGACGAATCCATAGAGCATAAGAACATGAAAATCCATCGAGTATCGAGCGAGATCTGGGGATTTAGTGTGGACGGCTCTCGGCGAGGACGCTCGGGGACGATGAACGGATGCCGTCCATTCAATACACGCGCGGACGAACGGCTCGATCGGCGTCGGACCAGGAGACGCGTACGAGAACCGCGGGCCCGGCCGCCGACTCGAGTGGCGGCGTCGAACGGGAGCGCGACGCGCGTGCGTTCGGAGCCGCCGAGGCCGACGCGGCGCCGCGTGGATAAATAGAAAATTAGGGTATTTTTCTATTTATTTAATTCCCTAAACTTCAAAAATTCATATCTCTCGTGTAGAAAAATCGAAAAATAAAATAAAAATACCCTCTCGCTCAAATGAATGTAGGAGAATAATGTGAAAAGAAATCATTTAATTTCATCAAGTATTTTATTTTTTATAATTTATTTACTCTCTGCATTATTTTAATTCTCCATGCATGTATACAATTCACCATGGCATGAGACCATGTGGCTTTAAGCCTCCGAATTCGGGAACATTCCCCGAATTTTCCAAAGTCGAGGCCATCCCTATGAAAAGTTATTGATTTTTCAAATTCATGTTATCGTTTTCGAGTATTTTAATTCCAATAAATAAGATGTTGTGAAATAAATTCTAGGAAAATTTGATGATGTTCCTTACGACTCGTAGAACCCTAGAAAAATAAGCTTTGACTTAGTTCATTTAAAACAACCCTAATCGGCTTAAACACCCAAAATAGTCTTTATTTAATTAGAGTTAACTATGCATCAAATCGACTTGAAATCAATTCTCCACTCGACCTTTAGGATCGGAGGAATCCACCATAAAAGTTCGAGGTCAATCGACTCGCTAATTCCACTAATCGGTCGATTAAGCCACTTAGCCATTTTAAACTTTAAAAATTCATAACTTTTAAAATACCTTTCAAAAATTCACTAAATTGGCTTTGGAGCCTCTCTGATATCAGTGAACCTAAGAAAATTAAAATTTCAATTTTCTAAAAAAGTTGATTTTTAATAATATTTTAATATTTTTAATAATTAAAAAATAATAAAAATCACAAAAATAATAAAATTCACCAAAATGTCACATTTTGAATTTTAATCACATAGGAACAAATCCCACATTTTTCTTAGGTCTATTTAGTGAGATATTAAATTTTAAAGCTTTAAGGTAATTTTAAAAATTAAAAAAATGTATTTTCTAGCATTTTCACTAAAATAATTATAATAAATTATAGAAAAATCGAAAAATTGCAAAATTTGCTTCTCTGATTTCCTTGATATCAGAGAGATTTTTGAAAATTATAAAATTCATTTTTCAACATTTATTTTATTTTTAAATTAATTAACACTCCAAAACTTAAAATAATTATAATAAAAATAATATAATTCAAAAAATCACCAAAATTGGTCCAAGTGGTTCTCTAGTCATTAGGAATGTCCCCTAATTTTCTTAAGGACAGAAACTTTCCCTTGGTCATGTTATTAAATTTTCCTCGAAAATCTCTATTTTCTACCAAAAATAATTATATAAATAAATTAAATACAGTAAAAATCACATTTTCTCCTCTCATGTCTTTATTGACATATGAGTGAAGTCACATAAAAATTTCAAGTTCATTCGAGTTCAATTTAGTGAGTTATGAAATCATTAAGCTTAAAGGGTAAAGTGGTAATTAAATTTTTAACCCTTAATTAAAACTTTAGGTTTAATAAAAAATTAACAAGTAAAATATTTGATCCTAATCTGATTTGGATGATTGAAATTCAAATAATTAAAGGGTAGAAACCCATTAAACAATTTTAAAATGATTAAACTTTAATTAAATAATCGATTAAATTTGGAAGAATAATAAAATTCGAATTATTAAAATATGGATATTATTGGAAGAGATTTATTCTTTAATTTAAAAATCCCTAAATTAATTATCTCATTAATATTCAATTCTTAATTAAAATGATAACTCAAATTTAAAATATTAAAAGACTTAATCATTAAACTAAAATTTAAATTATTAAACTCTTTTAAAAAAATTTTCAATTAAAATTAAAAATAAAATTAAATTAAAATTAAATTAAATTAAATTAAATTAAATTAAAATTAAATTAAATTAAATTAAATTAAATTAAATTAAATTAAATTAAATTAAATTAAATTAAATTAAATTAAATTAAATTAAATTAAATTAAATTAAATTAAATTAAATTAAATTAAATTAAATTAAATTAAATTAAATTAAATTAAACTAAATTAAATTAAATTAAATTAAATTAAATTAAATTAAATTAAATAATTAAATTAAATTAAATTAAATTAAATCAAATTAAATTAAAATTAAATCAAATCAAATTAATTAAACATCAAATCAAATTAAATTAACTATATCGAATTAAATTAAATTAAAACTCAATTAAATTAAATTAAATTAAATTAAATTAAATTAAATATAACATCACCTAAGACATAAAGAATTCAAAATAAATCTAAAATAACTCGAACACTATTCCAAATTTAAACTCATTAATCGAAATTAAACTAAATCACAAACCATTCAACACCAATTTACCCTCAAAAGCTTTAGTTATCATAACTCCTAAATATGACATTAAATGAAATGTTACTTCACTTATAGGATATTCAAATGTCCTAGCTCACTCGAGTAAGTTAACAAAACTCAATCTCTGACGATTAATTCATTTATATAATCGAATTCATTCTGGACTTAAAACAATTCTAGAATATCGAAAAGATGTTTAAGATTCTGTCTTAAGCACTTCCTCGATACGATAGGACGTTTATAAGAACAATCGAATTTAATTATTCTTTCGATGAAGAAAATCGTCCTTAAACAAAAAACACAAAGAACCTAGACGTCATAGAGAAACGACTAGCATAGTGATTAGTGAATTTGGTAGAAAACCATAACCTTTCCCTTAGCTTTACCTAGAACTCGCTTAAATATTCTAATCGTGTTTTAAGTGTAGCTTGGGATGACCGGAAGACCCTCCAGTACGCTTTTATTTTATCGCAATTTACTTTCGCAATTTACATTATTGCAATTTACTTTATCGCAAATGCACTTTACTTTTCTCGTACGATAAGACAACCGTCGCATGAAAACCCACACCTTTAGATAGTCCCTAAAACCGAAACCAAAACTAAGTTAAAAGTCATTGCAAGATAAAATTCACCGCCACAACATTTCAAAATATAAAACAACTCAAAATTTAATCACAAACGAACACAAAACTACAATCGCAACTAAATTAAAACGTCCCGTCGGATGATCGGAATACCTCGATGATGTAACCTACGTGTTGCTAACGGGATTTCCCACGGTCTAAATGAAAGTGTGGAACTCATTCAACTGAGTTTAAGCAAATTCATCCGGACTAAGTGAATCCGATAAAAATAATGATGCCTAAGGATGGAACCGCGGGATCTTAACCGTGTCGTTATAATCAACTTTAAGATTTGTTTTAATCAAAACATAAAAAACACTTGAAAATTAAGACTTCTCTAAACCAAAACACTTTTCTCATCTCCCCGATTTATGATTTCTAAAACTAAACCTCTGCAACAATAAGGAGCTCTGAGTATCATGGGCAAGACGTCCATCGTCGTCAACAAAACTCGAACCTACTTCAAGAAACTTTCCTAGAATTAAATAACCAAGCCATAGGATTTCGAGGTAGTTCGCCTAGTGCAACATAAATCCTCAACCTTTTGTTATGCATTTGCCTTGCAAATTAAGCCCTAACCGGATTTCAGATTCCGAGGTAGTCGTCCGATACGACATAAACCCTCACATCTTCGAGGCTATTCGTATGATTCTATCATATAAGTATAAGTCCTAATTAATTAAAATCGACAAGATCAAAACATTTAAAAATATTAGGACTTTCTTAAATCTAAGCCAAACAATAGGATAGTCGGAAATTACCGAAGTTCACTTCGAATCCGTGATTTCTCCTACTTTTCTTCCTTTCGATTCACAAAACAAAATGTTCCAAACTTGATCCATTCCCTATCGAAATTCCAAAGTTCAATCCTCGAAAACTTAAACTTTCAAATCCTTCGAGAGCGAACTATCGATTATTATCGAGAGTTTTCTTAGGTGATTCCCGTCACTTAAGATGTAATTAACTATAGTGGCTTGCCCTTATAGGAATTTTGAAGAACCTGTGTAATATAAACCCCGTTTAATGTTTTCATATTAAGCAAGGGAATTTTGTTCGCTTATAAAATTGGTTCGCTGCATCAAACGGATGTCACAAATCTTCTAGGCTTATTTAATCGAGCCCCATCGTCAGCAGGTGTCTATCCCTAGTGATAGATACACGGCTTGTGGTGCGGTGCTCGTTTATATAAACTATTCTGGGATGCGAGATCGGCTTAGTCTCATATCTTAAAATCTTCAAATTTGTAATTATTTTCAAAATCAAATACTACTTTTCAAATTATTTATTTTAATTAAATTAAAAATTCGCCGACAGATTTCTGTTAGGCGACCCCTCTTCAAAATAAAACACAACCTAAAAATATGCCGACACCTCTATCAATTTTTAAGAGATTAGGATTGGGAGAAATTTCACCTACTTCAGTAACTCTTCAGTTAGCTGATCGTTCTGTTACATATCCTAAGGGAGTTATCGAAGATGTATTAGTAAAAGTGGATAAATTTATCTTCCCGTAGATTTTATTGTTCAGATATGGAAGAAGATAAAGAAATTCCTATCATTTTATGACGACCATTTTTAGCCACTGGAAAAGCTGATTGATGTTCAGAAAGGAGAATTAACTATGAGAGTAAATGACCAAAAAATAACTTTTAATATTGCTAAATCAATCAAATATCCTGCGCTAGAAAAAGATGATGAGTGTTTTCGAATGGAAGTACTTGATCATTTACAAAAAGAACATTTTAAAGAATATTATGAAGAAAAATTAGAAAAAGAAAATACTGAATTAAATGAAAAAGCCGATATAAATGAAGAACTAGATTATATTTAAGAGAAATTTGAATTTTTCGATAACACAGAAAACACTAAAAAAAATATAGTTCCATCAATTATTAAACCTCCTGAACTTGAGTTAAAAATGTTACCTAATCAGTTAAAGTATGCTTACTTAGGTAATTCTTCAACACTACCAGTTATTATTTCATCTGAATTAAATGAATCTCAAGAACAAAAACTTTTAGATACGTTCTAAAAAATATAAGAAAATTTTTTGTTGGACTTTAGCAGATATTAAAGGAATTAATCCTTCAATCTGTATGCACGTAATTATTTTAGATAATGAACATAAACCTAAAGCGGATCCACAAAGGAGATTAAATCCGATAATGAAAGAAGTAGTCAAGAAAGAAATTTTAAAATGGTTAGATAATGATATTATATATCCTATTTCTGACAGTGCTTGGGTAAGCCCAATTCACTGTGTACCTAAAAAAGGAGGGGTGACTGTCAAAGCTAATGAAAATAATGATCTTGTTCCTATAAGACAAGTTACTGGATGACGAATTTCTATTGATTATAGAAAATTAAACACAGCCACTAGTAAAAGATCACTTCCCTTTAACATTTCTGTAATCGATGTTAGATAGACTAATTGGACATAAGTATTTTTATATCTTAGATGGATATATCGATTATCATCAAATACAAATCGCTCCCGAGGATCAAGATAAAACTACATTTACTAATCCTTATGGAACTTTCACTTTTCGAAGAATGTCTTTTGGATTATGTAATGCACCCGCAACATTCCGCAGATGTATGATGTTTATATTTAGTAAATTAATTCGATAATGGAATAGAAGTATTTATGGACGATTTCTCCATATTTGGAACAACATTTGACACATGCTTAAATCATCTTGAAAAAGTATTTCGAAGTATGCGAGAAAACTAATTTAGTTCTTAATCGGGAGAAATGTCAATTTATGGTTACAGGCGTATCGTATTAGTGGCATAAAATTTCGGAAAAAGGCATGGAAGTAGACTCTACAAAAATTCAAGTTATATCTAAATTACCACCTCCAACTACTGTAAAAGGGGTAAGAAGTTTTCTTGGACATGCTGGATTTTACAGGCGTTATATTAAAGATTTTTCAAAAATTACTAAACTTCTATGCCAACTTCTTGAAAAGGACAAGAAATTTGAATTTACAACCGAATGCTCGAATGCTTTCGAATTATTAAAAGATAAATTAATTACATCACCTATAATAGTTTCACCTAATCGGGAGAAATCATTCGAGCTTATGTGTGATGCTAGTGATTATGCTATAGAGCAGCTTCTTAGGCAAAGATATGATAAGATTTTCAAAGTTATTTATTATGCTAAGTAAAACTCTAAATGATGCCGAAATAAATTATACAATTACTGAAAGAGATTATTAGCAGTTGTATATGATTTTAATAAATTTCGACGATTATCTAATAGAACTAAATGTATCAGGCATACCGATCATTCTGCTATAAAATATTTAATGCAAAAGAAAGATTTCAAACCAAGATTAATTAGATGGATATTATTAATGCAAGAATTTGATTTCGAGATAATTAACAAAAAGTGAACCGATAATCAAATTGTCGATCATTTATCAAGATTGGAAAATCATGAATTATCTAATATTGATAATGAAATTTTAGACATTTTCCCGATGAACAACTTTATAATATAAATGAGTCGAAAATACCTTCGGTATGCTCGATATAGTAAATTATATTGTAAGTGACATTTTACCACCTATGTTAACTTTGCAACAACGAAAAAATTTCATTCACGATACTAAATCATACTTTTGGGATGAACCATACTTATATAAGCAATGTAAGGATCTAATTATTAGAAGATGCGTACCTTATGAAGAAGCGAACCAATTATTCAAAAATGTCATGACTCGATTTTGGAGGACATTTTGTGACGGATAAAACTGCATATAAAATTCTACAATCGGATTCTACTGGCCTACTCTATTTAGAGATGTATATAGATATATAAAAACCTACGATAAATGCCAAAGAGTCGGAAACATAACAAGAAAAAATAAAATGCCTCTGAATTTTATATTAGAAGTTGAAATTTTTATGTTTGGGGATTAGATTTTATGGGACATTTTATTCCGTCATTTGGAAACTCATATATATTAGTAGCTGTTGATTATGTTTCCAAATGGATCGAAGCACAAGCTTTATCTAGGTGTGATGCTAAAAGTGTTTCAAAATTTTTAATGAAAAATATTTTTACTAGATTTGGAATGCCGAGAGTGATTATCACTGACGGAGGAACTCATTTCAGAAACAAATATATTCACAAATTAGTAGAAAAATATAATATTATGCATAAGATATCAACTGCTTATCATCCACAAACTAGTGGATTAGCTGAAGTTTCTAATCGAGAGATTAAGCGTATATTAGAAAAGTCTCGCAAATCCTAATAGATCATACCGGTCTATAAGACTAGACAACCGCATTATGGGCATACATGATCGCTTATAAAACTCCGATCGAAATGACTCCTTACGAGCTTATATATGGAAAAACATGTCACTTACCAAGTTGAATTAGAACATAAAGCATATTGGGCGATTAAAGAATTTAATTATAATATGAAAGAAGTTCAGTGAGAAGAGATTGTTGCAATTAAATGAATTGGAAGAACTAAGAAATGAATCATATGATAATGATAAGATTTATAAAGAAAGAATGAAATTATGGCATGATCGGAAGATTAATCGAGAAATTTTGAACCAGGACAAGAAGTTTTGCTTTATAATACTAGATTGAAATTATTTCTAGGAAATTGAAATCTCGATGGTTAGGACCTTTCACCATAACTCAAATATTTTCATATGGAACTATAGAAATTGAAAATCCAAAAACAGGACATAGATTTAAAGTAAATGGACATAGATTAAAACCATATTTCGAAAATAGAAGACCAAATTTTAAAGAGGTTTTAATGCTTAGTCAACTCGAACACTAACTAAATTAGGTCGGGCTGACGACGTTAAACCAAGCGCTTTATGGGAGGCAACCCATAGTAGTCTTTTATTTTTAAATATTTATATATTAGTGAATCTATATTATTAAAACAAATCTTACTACTCCAATTTTTATTAAGAATCATCACAAAATTGAACCTATTCGATGAGATCAGAAAATATTCGGACCAGAGCGAAAATGGGCGATTTTTACGAATCTCGCCAACAGCGAGCTCGAGCTCGCTGACGGCGAGATCGTGGACCATTACTCCATTCAGTTTTATAAATAAGTTGCCGACGGCGAGGAACTTCCCGACGACGGCGAGGCAGTTGAAAATTTGGTTTCTTAAAGATTTTTCGTGCGGTTTTGGACGGATCTAAGCCATTCCTTCGTAAGAAATTATTCCAAATCCGATTTTACACCATTTTATTCCTTAGGAATGACTAGAGACCAATCCATTCCATCCAAAATGGCCTCCAAATTCCTAGAAACCACAAAAACTGAAGTTTTCAACCGGAGAAAATTCGTCAGTTCGGAGGCGCACCGAATCTTCAACAAAGGCTTGATGAAGAAGAGACTGATTAAAGAAAGAGGATTCGTCAATAGAGGAGTAGAGAATTGTACTACAAAAATCGAAGAAATGATCGTACAGCGGCATTGGAGGTATTTTGTTATACAACATCCGCTGTAGTTATACCAGTAGTTAAAGAGTTTTACTCTAATTTACATGCGATCAACAATGGAAATGTGTACGTCAGAGGAAGATGGGTAACATTTACTCCTGCAAGGGTAAATGAATTGTTTTCTATGGAAAATACCTCTGTTTGTCATTATTCCAACTTTGTGCCTTCGAGATACAATATGAATGAAATCTATAGATACCTGACCGATGAACCGGATGATTGGGAGTTACGAGAAGACGGGCATGTCAATTTTTCTGCATCACTTCTTAACCCTGTCTCAAAGCACTGGCATTTATTTATATCATTAAAACTATTACCTACCATGAGAGTAAATAAAGTTTCAAAGGAATGCGCTATTTTAAACTACTGTATTCAAATTGGATTACCTATCGATGTCGGATCAATAATAGTAAAGTCTGTATTGGGATTAATTGTGCATGGGTCAGTGCATGGACTTGGACACCCATCTACTATATTTGCTTTATGCAGTCAGTACCAAGTTTCTTATGAGGCTTGGGAAAAAGTACTTTTACCATGGAAACCCCTGGATCCTACTGATATGTTTCCCACTTTGGATAACAATGATGAAATCACCGTTATTTCTGACAGAACATCACAGAACAATCCTTTAGCAAGGCCCTTTACTGATAAGACTAATTTCATTCTGAAGAAGATTAAAGGATTGGAGAAAGAATTACAAAATGTGATGAATTCCATTGACAATATCTCTGATATGTTTGATCATATTGATTGGAGAATGAAGGAGCATTTTGATCATACTGGACATCTAGAGGCCAGTTTTATTCATCTACTAAGACAGAAAGGATGGATTAATGAAGAATCTACTACGTAATTCCCTTTCGTGCCTTTCTACAATTTATTTGTGCACTCGTGTCGCATCGAAAATATCAGAGAAGATGTTAGTTCAGACATCGAAGAGTAGGAAAGATTTCTATGTTTATGTTATATTTGTATATATATGTGTGTTTGATTTGAAGTTAGGTTTTATTATGAGTCGAAGTTTGATTTGATCATCTCAAATTTGATGAGATTTTATGTAAATTGTTATGTCTCAGCATTTAGAGTGTTGTGGTGTGGATTGCGATGCTGAGTATTATGGATTTGAACATTTAAGTTAAATATGTGTTAAGTTATTAGTGTGAAATTTGTAAGTTTCATGGATTTCATATATAAAGTTATATTGTTTGTGTTGTGTGACTTTTTGAGAGTATAAGTATCTAATCTTTATATTATTATTCAATTAAGTGATCGGAAGATTGATTAAAGGCAATTCGAGGTTGAAAATTATTGAGGAATTTCAAAAATTTAAAATTTTATGGAACCTCGCCGACGGCGAGAATTATCTCGCCGACAGCGAGAAAACCCACTGACAGCGAGACCGAGCTAGCCGACGGTGGATTTTTCCCGAAACTTTTGCCTTATGAAATTAATTAGCTCGCCGACGGTGAGAAAAATCTCGCTGACAGCGAGAACGCGAAAAGACCTATATTTGACCAGTCAACCGACACTATTCATCATCCCTTTCCTCAAATTTTCAAAAAAACCGACCTAGTGGCTCGAGAGATCTCGGATTCGAAGAGATTTTAAGACTTTTCGACACCGGATTTCATCTTCCTTTGGTAAGAGCTTCACTCCTATACAAAAATTTTTTATTTTCACCATTGATTTCTTCTACATTGGGATATTTTGAAAAATTTTGAAATGTGAAGAAAATACTTGGAAGAATTTCATAGAAATTGATTTAAAGGGATTTTAGTTGTTGTAGGAAGCCTTCTTAGTAATATTTTGGAGTTTAGTTAAAATTTTTGCAAATTTCACAGATCGAGAAATGGCTCCACGACAAAAGCGACTAATAGAATATGACGAAACTCGATTCATTAATGCAAGAGCACAAACTCGATATTTTCAAAACATTCAAGCAAGAAAGTGCATACAAGATCGAGTTTTCAAGAATCCAGGAGGAGAAGTGGAACGAGTTATAAAGGAGCGAGGATGGGAAAACTTCTGCTACGTTACCAACAGAACAGTTGTAGAAGTAGTAAAGCAATTTTATACAAATTTAACACGAGCTGAAGATGCACCGGTTAAGGTTAGAGGATTTTTTGTAGATTTCAACGCTGCTAGAATAAACGCTTATTATGAAGTACGAGACACCTACACCAGCGAGTATGAAACTTTTGGAACTATGGAAGGACCACTTGGAAGAGGTGATCGACTTTCTCACCGATGGGAAAGGAGTCCGGAAGATAAAGCAGATGGAACGGTAAACTTCCCTCTTTCTATGCTAAATGCAACATCTAAAGCTCGGCATTATTTTATTTTGTTCTACTTTGTTACCTACCTATCACCATAGTGAGGTAATAAGAGATAGAGAGCTTCGAATTTCGTATTCGTAACCGTAAGAGTATTAATGTGGGAAATGTTATTTATAAAAACATATTAGCCACTCGCTAGAAATGAAAGTGGAGGAGGACTAGGACATCCCGGTCTTATCTATGCACTTCGCCAATTATCCTGGGTAGAGGCAAGAGATAATGAAGAATGGATTGAACCTATGAAATCCCTTACTCAGGCTAATATAAAGAAATATGAATCCCACGAAGGATGGATATCTGGGACAAGAGATTATGTACCTTCTTCAAGTAGAGATATACCCTCTACTAGTTATGAACCACCCCTCAATACACCACTCCTACCCTTCAAGATCTGATGAATGAATTAACCCTGAGTAGAAAGAGTTTTGAGTTATTTGGAGAAAATATGGAAAGAAGATTTGAGCATATAGACCAAAGGATCGGAGGCTTGGAGAGAAGACACGATTATGATAGCGAATATCTCCAACGACATTAAGAGTACGAGATTGCATACTATGAAGCTGAGCGTCGATATAGGAGTGGTGATTTAGATGTTGTCTTTCCTGAGTGCCCCCGTTATTCACAATACCAGCCTGCTCAGCCTTCATAGCCTGGAGATCAGGGAGATGACATAGTTTGGGATTTTAATGTAGAAGATTAGAGTCATTGTTTAGTTTGTTTGGTTTGTTTAGATTTGTTGTTTTGCAAACTTTATTATTTCTGTGTGTAATATTTTAGTACTTTCTATGGACTTTGGACTTGATATGTTGTTTGTTTGCTTGAGCATTGATATTAAATTTCTTATGTGTGTTAAATTAGTTGCAAATTTTTATATATATAGGATTTTAGTCTTTCTTTAATGTATTGTTTAAATTTTAAATGTATGTGTAGTAATAGATTAAAGTTTTCTTTGTTATGTTTGATACTTATTTTAAAATTTCCATCCTTGCACTTTCTTTTTAAATATTATATGTGGAAGAATACTAACAGTACAGGTTCTGTAAGTAATGAAAAAGCTTGCGAAAATTTCAAAGAAAAGAAATACCTAAAGCTCAAAGGTATGATGAAATTTTAATATAAACTTTCCCTTTTTCACTATATAGCATAGATAGAAAAATTTAAGTTTGGGGAAGGTAAAAATACAAATTTAATTATTAAAATTGTTCTCAATTTCTATTTTCAAAAATTATTATTAAATGATTTTCTATCGTAGTTTTTCAATTCAATAAATATGAGTTACTTTATTTAATTATTATATAAATTTAAAGAAAATATTTCTAGTAATTCAATTAATTAATGGAATAAGATATTTGGTTAAAAGTAATAAGAATATAGTAAACTATTTAAAATAAGGGAAACTATATTCTAAAAAATTAAAAATTCTTAAGTATTTAAGTGAAAAAGAAAGGATAGAAACTTAATGAAGTAAAGGCTATGAAATATATATAAGCAAAGAAATATTTTAAGTTTCAAATTTAGGAAGAGAAATTGAAGTTCAAAATTATTAACAGGCTATCCAGATACAGTAATCCTCACTTGAAAAAGAAAAGAAAAAAGAAAAGAAAAGAAAAGAAAAGAAAAATATAAGTGAGGAGAAGCTTGAGGAGATGCCTTATCAAAAATTGGCTTCAATGGAATCAACCTAAAGGATAGAACTTAATTATATTTCTAAACTTATATTTATGGATTAGTATTTTACTAAATAGTGTTTTCTTGAACTTCCTATCATCTAAATATCTTAAGTAATTTACTATTTTTAAATATAGTCGTTCTCGAAATAAATAGAAAGCTAGAAATCTTAGAGTCGATAACTAAATAATCTTATCTCTATAAAGTTAATTTAATTACTTAGAAATATTTCTATTCAACTTTATTATAATATTATTTAAATTTAATTCATATCTTATCTGGATTGAAAAATTCTATTATAGAAATCATTATTATTATTTATTTAGTATTAAAATTACTTGAGGACAAGTAATAATTAAGTTTGGGGGATTTTGATCACAGAAAAATACATCAAGAAATTCATATCTATTTTTGATGAAATTGCACTTTAAAGAAAGATATTTTCTTTATTTTATTGCAGGAATAAAGATTTATAAGTGATGGAAGCAAAAGAGCATGAAATGGAGCAAATTTGGATCAAAAAGGAGGAAATTCATGCAAATATAACTACTTCGCCGACTACGAGATCGAGGCCGTCGACGGCGAGATCGTGAGGAGAATTTCTGAAGGAATTATAACTACCTCGCCGACAGCGAGCGCGAGCCCGCCGACATCGAGCCCGAGCCCGCCGACATCGAGATCGCGCGGTTTGAAGACCTTCTAGAAGCCCCGCTGACGGCGAGGTCGTTTCCCGCCGACGGCGAGCTAGTTCAAAATGCATATACATTGAACCTGGACAGTTTTTAAAGAGGTGTTTAAGCACCCCTTGGACCTTTACTTACCTCTATAAATAGAGGCTGAATTCTAGTGTCTAGTTGTGTCTATTTAGAGAGTCTTAGTCTCTTTTCATTTTCTTAAGTGTCATTTGTGTGAGTTTAATTTAGTTGAGTGTGTTTAGTGAGTTCATTAGTTTAATTAAGTGTTATTTAGTTTGTTGTACTAAAAGGAAAAGTCGAAAGAACTTGAGGAGTACGCATGGGAGGAAATTAAGATAAGTATCTTTGTTTATTTTTGTTAACTTTAAATGAAATCCATGCTTTGTTTTATTCCCATGCATTCTGAGTAGTTTTCTTAGTCTTTCTCCTTGTTTATGAAAATTATGTGGATTGATGAAATTAAATAGAAGCACATAATATAATATTAAAATAAATTGTGATGATTTTTTACTTAAAACTTAATTTACTTTCAATATGGTCAATTGGGTAGTTAAAATATGTTGAATTATCAACTATAGTAAAAATTACATCCAATATTCAGGGAAGTCAAAAACCTTGGAAGGCGGGTGCAAATAAATAGGGAAATATTAATTATCGGACGTAGAATTGAATATTTTAGTGTGATGGACTAAAATACTCGATTCGGTCCTACTTGTTTGAGAGTCGAAGTGTAGATGTTAGCCCTCGAGTGAGGGAACGTGGGAGCTACGAAGTGGCGACTAGTATCCTCCCGACCTAGCCGCGGATTCGATAATCAAACATAGGATTAGTCGATGTTATTTGCACACTGGACCAAAGGGTAAAGAATAGGAATGCTCCTGTTTGTCTCGATACAATTTAAAAATTCTATTTAAATTCATCATTCACTTAATTTTCTAAAAACAAGGAGAAGTATTTAAATCAACTTATTTCAAGCATTAGTTTACTTTAGTTTATTATAGTTACTTTGAATTTCCGTTCACTTTATTAGTAAGTAATTCCTTTTAATTTAGTTGATTACAAATCTGTTAAAAACTTCCCTGTGGGATCGATAACCAGGACTCTACTAGAGCCCTGTATTACTTGATACGATACGTATATTTACGTAGAATCTACATTATACATTAAAACATATATTTATATTTAAAGCGGGATCAAGTTTTTGGTACCATTACAATAAACATAAATTGCATACATATTAAAAGTGGGTCACTAACCTGGACTTTCACAGTAGCAGAACTTGTTTCTTTTATGTTTTTTGTATTGTGGGAGTAGTTGTTGGAAGTCTGGATTGCATTTCAACATTTTCCCTAAATTGGAGAGATGTTGGTTGTGGAGAGATATAATGCTCCACTTCTCTGGTTGTTCTACAATTCTCTTGTTTGTTTGCTTCTGTTGGTTGCTTGGCTCCTTTGCTATCGGTTTCTCTGTAGAGATGCATTTGAGGGGGGTTGGGGGGGCAGTTCACTACTTATGATATCTGCATATCTCTATGAAAGTTCTTAGATGCCCTCTAACAATTTTTGGCACTTTTCTATTTCATGGCTCTAGTATTTTTTCCTCTACAGTATTTGGGGTATATGACCCAAGGAAAAAATGTTAAGATTTTCATGCTTATTTTATACTGATTTTGATGATATTGCACTTTAAAGAAGGGTATTTTTGGTGTTTTTCTGTAGGTATGAAGATTTAAGGATGATGGAGCGAAAATATGCAAAAAGGATCAAATTTGGAGCAAAAAGGACTAAATTATGCAAATTTGACCTAGGGCGCCGACAACGAGGTCGATGGCGCCGACGACGTGATTTTTCCGAGAGTTCAGAATTAATTGTAAGGGAGGCCGCCGACGGCGAGATCAGTTTAAAGCAGTGTTTCTAGAAGGCCGCCGACGGCGGGATCGACGGTTCTTTCACAAAATACGTCGAATGTGGACGATTTTCGAAGGGATGCCTGAAAAACCTTTGGAGACTCTTCAAGAACTTTAAAAAGAACTATTTTAGGCCGAAATATTATCCTTTTGGAGTTCTCCAAAAGTCACTAAAAGTCTGTAAAAGGTACTATTAGATTCTTCTAATAGTTACTTAGTTTCCAATAGAGAGTCCACTAGTGTCCATTGTTATTAGTGAGTGTTAAATAGTGAGTTCAATAGAGATATTGTGAGGAATTCTTCGAAGAATTGTAAGAGTGGAATGGAAGTGAGAGATCTCTTATGCATTGCCATTTCGAAGGAGAATTCCACGTACTGTAAAGAAAGGAAGAGATTCAGAGGAACTTCAAAAAGTTTACTTTGGTAGGAATTTAAGATAATTTGTGTTTATTTACTTTATTTTGTAGAACTTTACTTTTATATATGAAATCCAAGTTTTATTGCATCCTCTCCATGAATTCTGAGTAGTTGTTCTTTCTTTCTTCTAGTTTTGATATTTTTGTGGAATGATAAATAGAATTAGTGTGTCATAAAAAGTTGAAAGAAGTTGTGATAATCTTTAACTTAGATCTTAATTTACTTTTAATCTGGCAGTTGAATAGTTAAAATCTATTGAGTTTAACAACTATAGTAAAGATTACATCCGAGATTCAAGGAGGTCAAAGTTGTTGGAAGGAGGGTGCAAATAAGTAGGAAAATAATATTTATCGGGCGTAGAATTCGAGATTTTAGAGTGACAGGCTAAAATCCTCAATTTGGTCCTATCGTTTGGGTGTTGAAGTGTAGATGTCAGCCCTCAGGTGAGGGGAACGCGGGAGCTTTGAAGTGAGAGTCGGTATCCTCCCAGCCTAGCCGCAGATTCAGTAACCAAGCATAAGATGAGTCAATATTTTTTATGCCTTGACCAATAGGTAATTATCTATTCACTTAAAGATCTTAACAAAAGAGAAAGATTCTTTCTTATATATTTGAACTTCACTTTAGTAGTATTAGTTAATTGTTAGTAGAACTAGCTTAATTTTAATTCATATTATTGTCGATTTTGTATTAGTGACAGATAGGCAATTTTGATCTAGTTGTGATTTTGAATTGATTTTTATAATCCTAGTCTGTAGCCTCTAAAATATTCCCCGTGGGATCGATATCCAGAACTCCACTAGAGCCCTATATTACTTGAGCGATACATATACTTGCGTTTAAAGGTAACTCTTCGATTAAAGGTTATAATTTATATAATTGTTACAAAAATTAAAATTACGCTCCAAGTCAATTTGGCGCTATTGCTGAGGATTTAGATCTTCTAGTAGTGGTGTCGAAAATTCATATTTTTAAGTATATTAAAAATCATGGTTCAAGTCATTGGCACCGTTGCCGGGGAATATAAAATAATTAGAGTAACGGACAATCTAGGAGTGTTAGAAATCTTTTTAATAGAATTACAACTTATTTAGTTAATTATTTTGCTGTGTACTGATTTTGATTATATGCGCAAATTTGGTTCTGAAATTCTTATACCCTACGATTCAGAATTAGAACGCACTGTTAGGAGAATTAGAAAACTAAGAAAAGAACCTATAAATTCTAAAACAATGGAAAACAATATAAACAACCAAAGAGTAGAAAATGAACATCAATCTAGACCACTAAGAGATTACGCTAACCTTACATTAGATGAAATTCACTTAACTATCCAAAATCCTGATGTAGCTGCTAATTCATTTGAGCTTAAAGCTGCAATTATCCAAATGGTACAAAACAATCATTTTGGTGGAACTTCAAATGAAGAGCCTAATTTACATCTAGAAAATTTCTTAAAACTTTGTGCTACTTTTAAGTACGACAGAGTGTCTGATGATGTTGTCAGACTTATACATTTTCCTTTTTCACTAAGGGATAAGGCTAAGGCTTGGTTAAATTTTTTAGCACCTGGATCTATTAAAACTTGGGGAGATCTTTCACAAAAATTCTTATCGAAATATTTTCCACCATCTAAGACTGCTAAGCTTAGAAATGATATCACATCTTTCAGTTAGTATGAGGGAGAATCGATATATGAATCTTGGGAAAGATTTAAAGAACTTCTTAGGAAATGTCCACATCATGCTTTGCCAGATTGGTTAATTATTCAAAAATTTTATAATAGATTAGTAGGATCTCTTAGATCTATTATTGACACTGTTGCTGGTGGATCACTGATGTCTAAACCTTTTGAAGAAGCATATGCGTTAATAGAAGAAATGACTATCAATAATTTTCAATGGTCTATTGAAAGGGTAAATCCTAAGAGAGTAGCCAGTATTCATGATTATGATGCTTTAAATATGATAGTTTCTCAAATTGTTGCTCTTTCAATGAAAATATATCAATACGGAATGAATCATTCTCAAACACCTCTATTGTTAGAATATAATTCATGAGGACAAATTGTAGATGCTCAATCTTCATATGAAACTATAAATTTAATAAATAATAGATAAAATAACTCTTATTCAAACTATTATAATCTAGGTTGGAAAAATCATCCAAACTTTAATTAGAATAACCAAGGTAATGCAAATCTTATTAATCCTCAGTAGGGGAACAATCCTGTAAACCCATTAGGAAATATAAACAACCAGGGTAATTCTAATTATAGACTTTCTAATCCACCAAGTTTTTATAATAATTCACATTTTAAGGAGAAGAAGTTGTCTATGGAAGAATTAGTTTTGAATATGGGTACTCAATTGCAAAGTAAAAACATAGAAAACTAATTAGAACAAATTGCTACTGCATTGAGCAATAGAGCTGATGGAACTTTACCTAGCAATGTTGAAGTAAATCCTAAAGATCATGGAAATGAACAAATTAAGTCTATTCAATTGAGAAGTGCAAAGAGTTGGAAACAAGAGTTCAAAAAGAAACTATAGTTGAAAAGGAAAAAGAAGAAATTGAAGGAGAAAACAAAAGTTTATATCCTGATTTTCCTCTGAAACCTATGAAAATTACTATTGATAAACCTCCACCACCATTTCCTTAAAGACTAAAAAACAAGATAAAGGAAAAAGATTTGCTAAATTATTAGACATTTTGAAAAAATTGTCAATAAATATTCCTTTTGTTGAAGCTTTGGAACAAATGCCTGATAATGTTAAATTTATGAAGGATATACTCAACAAAAAAGGAAGTTACTAGATCATGAGACTATTACACTCAGTGAAGAGTGAAGTGCAATACTTCAAAGAAAGCTTCCTGAAAAACTTAAAAATCCTGGTAGTTTTACTATCTCGTGTGCTATTGGTGAAAAATTTTATAGGCGAGCATTATGTGATTTGGGAGCTAGCATAAATTTGATACCTCTATCAAATTTTAAAAGGTTATGAATTGGAGAGATTGCACCAACTTTTGTAACTCTACATTTAGCTTATTGATCTATTACACATCCTAAAGGAGTTGTAGAAGATGTTCTGGTCAAGGTTGATAAGTTTATCTTTCCTGTAGACTTTATCATTTTAGATATGGAAGAAGATAAAGAAATACCAATCATTTTAGGAAGAACACTCCTAGCTACAGGAAGAGCCACGATAGATGTTCAAAAAGGAGAATTAACAATGAGAGTAAATGATCAAGAAGTACCTTTAACATCTCAAAGTCAATGAAATATCCTTCAATAGAAAAAGATGATGAATGTTTCAAAATGGATATATGTGATTATCTGAAAAGAGAATATTTTAAGGAAAATTATGAAGAAAAAGAAGATATAGAAAAAGATAATTACGATGAAATTGATAGTGAAGAAGCTGATTATATTCAAGAAAATTTTGAAACGCTTAATTCAACAGCACCGGAAAATGAAACATTAATTCCATCTATTGTAAAACCCCCTGAACTTGAATTAAAGAATCTTCCAAATCATTTGAAGTATGTACTTTTAGGAGAGTTTTCAACATTACTAGTAATTGTATCCTCATATTTAAATGAAATTCAAGAACAAAAATTAATGGATACATTAAAAAAATATAAAAAAGCTTTTGGTTGGACTTTAGCTGATATTAAAGGAATTAGTCCTTCGATTTGTATGCACAGAATTTTATTAAATGAAGAACATAAACCAAGAATTGACCCATACAGGAGACTGAACCCTATAATGAAAGATGTAGTTAAAAAAGAGATTTTAAAATGGTTAGATGCTAGAATTATATATCCTATTTTGGATAGTACTTGGGTAAGTCCAATTCATTGTGTTCCTAAGAAAGGAGGAGTAACTGTTGAAGCAAATGAAAATAATGAATTAATACCTAACAAACAAGTTTCTGGATCGCGTAATTGTATTGACTATCAAAAATTAAATGTCGTCACCCGAAAAGATCACTTTCCTCTTCCTTTTCTAGACCGAATGTTGGATAGACTTGCTGGACACAAGTAATACAACTTTCTGGATTTATATACCGGTTACCATCAAATACCTATCACTCCTGAGGATCAAGAGAAAACAACATTTACTAGTCCGTATGGAACTTTTGCTTTCGAAGAATGCCTTTCGGACTATGTAATGCACCTGCAACATTCCAGAGATGTATGATGTCTATCTTTAGTAAATTAATTGATAATGGAATAGAAGTATTTATGTATGATTTCTCTGTGTTTGGAACATCATTTGACGCATGCTTAAATCACCTTAAAAAAGTTTTGGAGCTCTGCGAAAGAACTAACTTAGTTCTGAATTGGAAGAAATGTCAATTTATGGTTGTAGGAGGAATTGTATTAGGGCATAAAAATTCAGAAAATGACATGGAAGTAGACCCTGCAAAAATTCAAGTAATAGCTAAATTACCACCTCCTACTACAGTGAGAGGGGTAAGAAGTTTTCTTGGACATGTTGGTTTCTACAGGCGTTATATTAAAGATTTTTCAAAAATTACCAAACCTCTATGCCAATTTTTAAAAAAAGATAAGAAATTTGAATTTACCGAAGACTGCTTAAATACCTTTGAGTTATTAAAGGAAAAACTAATCACAACACTTGTAATAGTTTCACCTGATTGGGAGAAACCATTTGAATTAATGTGTGATGCTAGTGATTATGCTATTGGAGCTGTTCTTGGTCAAAGATATGATAAAATTTTTAAGTTCATATACTACACTAGTAGAACTCTTAATGATGTTCAAATTAACTATACAGTTACTGAAAAAGAGTTACTGGCTATTGTGTATGCTTTTGATAAATTCAGATCATATTTAATTGTAACTAAATGTATTGTGCATACTGATCACTCTGCTATTAAATATCTGATGCAAAAGAAAGATACTAAACCAAGATTAATTAGATGGGTACTTTTAATGCAAGAATTCGATTTTGTAGTGATTGATAGAAAATGGATCTGACAATCAAATTATTGATCATTTGTCGAGACTGGAATATCATGAATTATCTGATACCGACAATGAAATTATAGAAAGTTTCCCTGACGAAAAACTTTATAATATTAATGAGTGGAAAATACCTTGGTATGTTGATATTGTTAACTATATAGTAAGCGATGTTTTGCCACCTATGCTAACTCTGCAGCAACAGAAAAAATTCATTCATGATGCAAAACCATATTTTTGGGATGAACCATATTTGAATAAGCAATGTAATGATTTTATTATTAGGAGATGTGTGCCTTATGAAGAAACTGAACAAATTATTCAGAAATGCCACGATTCTAAATTTAGAGGACATTTTAGCATTGACAAAACTGCGCATAAAATTTTGGAAGCTGGATTTTATTGGCCTACTCTTTTTAGAGATGTTTACAAATATATCAAAACTTGTGATAGATGCCAACGAGTAGGTAATATATCTAGAAGAAATGAAATGCCTCTGAATTTCGTATTAAAAGTGGAAATTTTTAATGTTTTGGGATTAGATTTTATGGGACTATTTATTACTTCATTTAGAAACTTATATATTTTAATTGTAGTTAATTATGTATCAAAGTGGATTGAAGTACAAGCTTTACCTCGTTGTAATGCTAAAAGTGTTTCAAGATTCTTAATGAAAAACATTTTCACAAGATACGGAATACCGAGGTGATTATCACTGACGGCGGATGCCATTTCAGGAATAAATACATTCAAAGGTTGACAGAAAAATTTAATATTGTTCATAGCTTCTCTACTGCCTATCATCCTCAAAACAGTGGTTTAACTAAAGTTTATAATCATGAGATTAAACAAATTTTATAAAAGATTGTAAATCCTAATAGAGTAGATTGGTCTACGAGACTGGATACTACATTATGGTCGTACAGGACTGCTTATAAGGCTCCTATTGGTATGACTTCTTACAGACTTATATATGGAAAAACTTGTCACTTACTAGTAGAATTGGAGCATAAAGCATATTGGGCGATTAAAGAATTCAATTATAATTTGACAAATGCTGGTGAGAAGAGATTGTTGAAATTGAATGAATTAGAAGATTTAAGAAATGAATCTTACAATAACGACAGAATTTATAAGGAAAAACTGAAGTTAATGCATGATCGAAAGATTAACCAGAAGAACTTTGAACCAGGGTAAGAAGTTTTGCTTTAAAATAAAAGGTTGAAATTATTTCTTAGGAAATTTAAGTCTCGTTGGTTAGGACCCTTTACTGTGACTCAGGTTTACACTTATGGAGCTGTTGAAATTGAAGATCTGAAGACTGTGAATAGATTTAAAGTAAATGAACATAGATTAAAACCATATTTTGAAAGTAAAAGATCAAATTTTAAAGAGGTTTTAATACTCAGTCAACCTGAATAACACCTGAATAGGTCGGGCTGACGACGTTAAACCAAGCGCTTTATTGGAGACAACCCATAGTTATCTTTATTTGTTGTGTGTTTGTTTAAGTTTGGAGTTAGTTTGGAGTAAGATTGAATTCTACTACTTGAATGTGACCTTTGATTATCGAAAATTTGGATCCATAGAGAAAATTTGGAATGTAATTGACCACAGCGTAAAAGTGAAAAAATTTTCCTAGGGCACCGACGGCGCACCCGACGCCGCTAACGGTGGGTTTTTCCCGAGAACCATGGAATTAATTGCACAAGGCTCACCGATGGCACCATTGAGGCCGCCGACAGCCGGATCGGCGAGTGAGCAGTTTTTCGAGTTGGAAATGATGGTCTTTGGCAGTTTTTAGCGAATTCGTCCCTTATAGACTCCCATGGATGGTTCCTAAAAATTCAAATCCCAAAAACAAATGGAAAGCACTTTTAATTCCTCTCTAATGGCCTTCAATTCAGTAGATTACTCAAGATTTCAAGTTTACAACCGAACAAAGTTCATCAATGCCGAGGCGCAGCGACTTTTTAACAAGGTGATGTCCAAGAGAAGGCTTATCAAGGAAAGAGAATTTGTCATTCGAGGATTAAGTAATTTTTTGTCACCAATTGAAGAAATGACTGTACGGCTAAGATGGGAAGTGTTTTGCTATACTACTACCGCAGTAGTCGTTCTAGTGGTTAAGGAATTCTACGCCAATTTACATGCAATCAACCAAGGAAGCATCTATGTGCGAGATAGGTGGATAACATTCAATTCTGGAAGAATTAATGAGTTATATATGCTTGAAAATGTTCATGTCTACCATTATTCAAATTTCGTGCCAATGAGAGACAATATGAATGAAATATACCAATATTTGACGTACAAAACTGATGACTGGGAAGTTAGAGAAAACGGTTACGCTAGTTTTTCTGCAACACTTTTAAATCCCGTTTCAAAAAATTGGTACTTTTTCATATCTGCAAATTTATTATCGACAATGAAAATCGGTAAAGTCACGAAAGAAAGTGCAATTTTGAACTATTGCATTCAAATGGGATGACCCATTGATATTGGATCAATAATTGTGAAGTTTGTATTTGGACATCCTTCCACAATTTTCTCAATATGCAGTTTGTTTCAAGTTTCGTACGAGATTTAGGAGAAAATACTGCTACCCTGGAAACCTTTAAACCCAACTCGTATGTTCCCAGCCATGAAGAGGAGAATGACATGGGCGTGATCATGGATTAAGCATCGCAGAATTCTGTCTCTATTCAACCTTTAGTAGCGGACATGACACCGATGATCTTACACCGAATCAAGAATTTGGTGAAGCAGGTACAAAATTTAATGAGTACAGTTAACAATATGTCTAATTTCTTTGATCATATCGATTAGAGAATGAAAGAACATTTTGATCATACTGGCAATTTGAAACGAGTCTGATATGCTTAATGAAGAAGATGGGATGGATTGATGAAGATTCAACTGAAGAATTCCCATTCCGACCTTTTTATAACATGTTTATCTATGTTCGAGCAATGGGTGATATCAGAGGAGAAACCAGTACAGATTCTGAAGAGTAGTAGAATTGATTTGTTTATTTGTTTCATTATGTTGTGTTTGATTTGAATCTTGTTGTGTGTTTGCTTTCGTAGTTTGCTTTTTAATCTCAGTATAGATGAGATGATGATTGAAATGTTTGTTCTCAGTGTTTTGAGTGTTGTGGCTTGGATTATGACACTAATTAGATGGATTTAGGTTGAGAAAATACCTGCTTATGTGTATTATGTAACGTGTGTTGTAAACACTTTGATTTAATATATAAATACGAAGTTTTATTGTGTGTATGCTTATTTATGTTAGTACATCACTTAATCACTTAAAATATATGATTAAAAGGATCAAACGGATGACGACGAGGTTTAAAATTGATCGAAATTGCAAAAAATTGAAAAATGATCAATTTTTAAAAATCTCGCCGACGTCGCGCTCGAGGCCGCCGACGGTGTGATTTTCCCAAGGGAAATGGAATTTAATTCATTAGAGCCTGCTGACGGCGTGAACGACCCACCGACGGCGAGATCACGACAATTACCTATTAACCGTGATTTTGACCTGTCAAATGCCACTATTCATCATCTTCTTCCCCTTTTTACTTAAAATTTTGACCTAGGGCTTGATTGATCTCTGACTTAGAGCGATTTCAACAAAATCTAACACCAGATTTTGTCTTCCCTTGGTAAGAGTTTCACTCCTATGAAAAAATTTTTAATTTTCACCATTAATTTCTTTCACATTAAGAATTTTGAGAAATTTGAAAATGTGAAAATAAGACTTAGAAGGAATTCATGGAAATTAATTTAGATTGTTTTAAACACCCTTTATAAGCCATTGTATTATTATTTTGGAGATTAGTTTGGATATTTGTGATTTTGATAGATCAAATAATGGCTCCAAGATAAAAGAGAAGACTCGAATATGACGAAACTCGATTCATTAACGCTAAAGTACAATCAAGGTATACTTCAATCTTTCAAAGTAAGAAGTGCATCCAAGACCGAGTTTTCAGAAATCATGGAGGAGTGGTGGAATGAGTTATCAGAGAGAGAGAATGGGAAAATTTTTGCTACACAACAAACAAAGCCGCTATCAAAGTTGTTAGAGAGTTCTACTCAAAATTGACTCAACTTGAGGATGAGCATGTCCAAGTAAGGGGATTTTCTGTCGGCTTTAATGCTAATCACATTAACTCTTTTTACGAGCTTCACAATTATTTTTCTAGCGAGTGTTAAACTTGGAACAATGGAAGGTCCGTTGAATGATGGGAAAGGTATTTGGAAAATTAAAAATCGTGAACGGATTAACTTTCCATTGTCCATGATGAATGCCACTACTAAGGCATGGCATTATTTCATTTGTTCAACTCTACTACCTGATGCACCAAAAAAATATACTCTTTTAGCTATATGTTTTCACCTATTTTTTGTGATATTGCACTTTAAAGGAAGGAATTTTTCATGATTTGTTGCAGGTATAATGAATATAGGTGATTGGAGCGAAAAGATGCAAAAAGGAACGAAATTGGAGCAAAATGGAGCAATTTGGAGGAAAACAGCCACTGGCGCTGCCGGCGCCAGAATGGGCGCCGCCGGCACCCTATTTCTAAACCTCTAGAATTATTGGCACGATAGGGGGCCGCCGGCGCCACTATCGAGTGCCACTTGTGCCCTATGTCGGTTCATTTCGAATTGAAGAGTTTTGGCGGATTTTTGAAGAGGTGCTTGAGGAAACTCTTTGGGAATTCGTTCCTAACATAAAATTAAGTGTTCAAGATGAAAAGGAAGAGGAGGATTGTTGTAGAGAGTGTAAGGAAAGTGTGAGAGAGAGTTAGGGTTTGTGATTTTAAGAGAGATTCTTCTCTAAGGAGGGGAGAAGAGGGAGTAAAGTGAGAGATTTCTTCTTCATGTTTGTTCCAAGGAGATAATCAAGTGTTGCAAGGAATAGGAAGAGGAATCAAGGGAACTTTGAAGGAATTTGCTTGAGGAAGAGAAAGAGATAAGTTGTATTTACTATTGTGGTTTGTATGACTCTTCTTTCTTATATAAAATCCATGTGTTCTTATATCTTCTCCATGATTTGTGAGTAGTTTCCCTTGCCTTTCTTCTTGCATAAAGTAGTGATGATGTGGTGATGTGGAATAGATGTGCCCTTTAAGTGTATAGAAGTTGTGATGTTTCTTTTATTTGGAACTTAATTTACTTTTCAATCCGACCAATTGAATTGTTAAAACATGTTGAGGAATATTAATTCCAAAAAAAATTGAATGTTCTACAACAAGAATGAAGAACCCATTTAATGTCCATGAATGAATTGCGTAGTTCATGGGGATTAAGTGCAAATAAATAGGGAAATGAGTTTTGATGGACTTCAAGTTGGAGGTTTCATGGTGACAAAATGGGATCCTCAATTTGGTCTTAAGATTGGGAAACTAAAGCCTATGGTTTGCCTTCGGGTGAAGGGTTAGTGGGAGCTCCGTAGTGAGAGTCAGTATCCTCCCAGCCTAGCCTTAGATTTAGTGACTAAACTTAAGATATGGTAATGTTCTTTACTTGCTTGGAAGAGATGGTACTCTTTTAAGGGTAAAGAAGCAAAAATGCTCCTATTTGGCACAATACAAAAGATTAACATTCTTTATCATCCACACATCATAATCTTTATGCAGGAAGGAAGACACTTTTTATATAGAAGTATCTTATAAATCACATAAGCTAGTGTGTGTTAGTCAAATTAGTTCAGTAAGTAGAAGTAATTGTATTAGCTTTATTATTACCGTACTTTGCATTAACTAGTTGTAGTACACTTGAGCAATTATTACAATTGGTATTGGAATTTAGTGTTATATTATCTTATTTAAAGAACGTTCACCTCCCTGTGGGATCGATAACTAGGACTCCATTAGAGCTCTGTATTACTTGATGCGATACGTATACTTGCATTGAATTTGTGACTTTACTAAATCATTATAAAAATATATAAATCTGACTTCATAAAATCTTGCATAATATATAAACTCATACAAAGTTTTTGGCGCTGTTGCCGGGGAGGTAGATAAATGGTACTTATTTATAGATATTGTAGTAACTGAAAACCTTTACTTTGTAGTATATTTGTGTGCTTATTTACTTTTTAGTGTGATTTTATATGCGTAGTAGTGGATCTGTAGGTTTGATACCTTATGATTCAGAGTTAGAGCGTACTATTATAAAAATTAAAAAACAACAAAAAAAAAATTTAAAATTACTGCGAAATGGCAAATAATCAAGAGAATCAGAATATTAACGTTGGAAATTTGCCAAGACCTTTAAGAGATTATGTTAATCCAACAGCAGATGAAATTCATATAACTATTCAAAATCCTGATGTTGCTGCTAATTCATTTGAACTTAAACCTGCTATTTTCCAAATGGTACAAAATAATCAATTCGGAGAAACACCTAATGAAGACCCAAATTTACATCTTACTAGTTTTTTAGAACTGTGTGCTACTTTTAAATATGATGGAGTGTCGAGTGATGCTATGAGACTTAGACTTTTTCCTTTTTCCTTAAGGGATAAAACTAAGGTGTGGTTAAACTCGTTAGCACCTGGATCTATTCGAACATGTGGAGAACTTTCTCAAAAGTTTCTATCAAAATATTTCCCTCCATCAAAAACTGCGAAATTAAGAAATGATATCACATCTTTTGGTCACTTTGAAGGAGAGTCAGTATATGAAGCTTGGGAGAGGTTTAAAGATCTTCTTAAGAAGTGTCCACACCATGCTTTGCCAGATTGGTTAATAATTCAAACTTTTTATAACAGATTAGTGGGATCATTAAGATCAATTATTGATGCTCTTGCCGTGGTGGATCGTTAATGTCAAAACCTTTCGATGAAGCATATTCGTTGATTGAAGAGATGGCTACTAATAATTTTCGATGGCCCTCTGAATGGGTAAATCCTAAGAGAGTAGCTAGTGTTCATGATTCTGATATAATGACTATGATAGTTTCTCAAATAGCAACACTTTCTAAGAAAATAGATCAATATGGAATGAATTATTCTCAACCACCCTCGGTGTTAGAGGAAAATTTATTTGGGCAGATAATTGAATCTCAAACACCTTATGAGACTTTGAACGCGATTAATAGACCTAATAACCCTTATTCGAATTATTATAACTCTGGTTGGAAGAATTACCCAAATTTCAATTGGAATAAAAATAATGCTAATGTGAACCCACAATGGGGGCACAATTCTATGAACCCAGCTGGAAATTCAAACAACCAAGGAAATACTAACTTTAGACCATCTTATCCTCCTGGATTCAATAATAACCCACAATTTAAGTATAAGAAGTTGTCTACAGAAGAAATGATTTTGAATATGGGTAATCAATTACAAAGTCAAGGTGTTGCGATAGAAAATATTGAAAATCAATTGGGACATATTTTCACTACGCTTAATGATAGACCTTCTGGAATGCTTCCTAGTAATGTGGAGATCAATCCAAAAGATCAAAACAAGGAACAAATTAAGGTTATTCAATTAAGGAGTGGAAAAGAATTAGAAACTAGAGTGCAGAAAGAAGTTGAAGAAGAGAAGGAGAATGTGAATATTGAAAAAGGTTCAAATAAGATTTATCCAGAACTGGAATATCCTCTTGAACCAATGAAGATTACTGTTGAGAAACCACCTCCTCCATTTCCTCAAAGATTGAAGCAGAAAAATAGGGATAAAAGATTTGGAAAATTATTAGAAATCCTTAAGAAGTTAACAATAAATATACCTTTTGTTGAAGCATTATAACAGATGCCTGATTATGCGAAATTAATGAAGGATATTCTTAAAAAGAAGAGAAAGTTCACGAATCATGAGACTGTTGCACTTAACGAAGAGCGTAGTTCAATAATTCAGAAAAAGCTTCCTAAAAAACTTAAAGATCCTGGAAGTTTCACTATCCCGTGTGCTATAGGTGAAAAGTTTTTTGGAAGAGCCTTATGTGATCTGGGAGCTAGTATTAACCTTATGCCTTTATCAACTTTCAAAAGATTGGAAATTGGAGAAATTTCTCCTACATCTGCAACTCTTCAATTAGTTGATCGTTCTATTACTTATCCTAAGGGGGTGGTAGAAGATGTGTTAGTAAAAGTGGATAAATTTATCTTTCCTGTGGATTTTATTGTGCTTGATATAGAGGAAGATAAAGATATTCCAATTATTTTAGGAAGACCATTCCTAGCTACTTGGAAGAAGTTGTAATTGATGTTGAGGGAATTAACTATGAGAGTTAATGATCGAAATGAGACCTTTAATATTTTGAAATCTATGAAGTATCCCTCGGTTTGAAAAGATGATGAATGTTTTAGGATGGAAGTACGCGAATATTTGAGAAATGATTTTTTTAAAGAGATGTTTGAAAAGAATGTGGAGTATGAAAATATAATTGAAGATGAAACTGGAATTGAAAAAGATTCACATAATGAGAAGAATAAGGAGTTGGATTATATTCAGGAGGAATTTGAAGTGTTAGATACCATGGAAGGTGGAGATAAAAGTTTAATTTCATCTATTATTAAACCTCCTGAACTTGAGATGAAAATTCTCCCTAAGCATTTAAATTATATGTTTTTAGGAGAATCATCTACCCTACCAGTTATTGTATCTTCGGAGTTAACTGAATATCAAGAACAAAAATTATTGGAAATGTTAAAAAGATACAAAAAGGCTTTTGGATGGACTTTGGTAGATATCAAAGGAATCAGTCCTTCGATCTATATGCATAGATATTTATTAAATGAAGAACATAAACCTAAAATTGATCCGCAAAGGAGATTAAATCATATAATGAAAGAAGTAGTTAAGAGGAAAATTTTAAAATGGCTTGATGCTGAAATTATTTATCCTATTTCGGATAGTGCTTGGGTAAGTCCAATTCATTGTGTACCGAAGAAAGGTAGAGTGACTGTGGAAGTGGATGAAAGAAATGAAATTTTGCCCACTAGACAAGTTAATGGATGAATAATTTGTATTGATTATAGAAAACTAAATACTGCCACCCGAAAAGATCACTTTCCTCTTCCTTTTCTCGATCAAATGTTGGATAGACTTGATGGACACAAGTAATATTGCTTTTGGATGGATATACTGGTTATCATCAAATACCTATTGCTCCTGAGGATCAAGGAAAGACAACATTTACTAGCCCCTATGGAACATTTTCTTTTCGAAGAATGCCTTTTGGATTGTGTAATGCACCTGCAACTTTTCAAAGATGTATGATGTCTATCTTTAGTAGTATGATAGATAATAGAATAGAAGTTTCATGGATGATTTTTCTGTGTTTGGAACTTCATTTGATATTTGTTTGGAAAACTTGGCAAAAGTTTTGAAACTCTGTGAGGAAACAAATTTAGTTTTGAACTGGGAAAAATGTCAATTTATGGTGGCAGGAGGAATAGTGCTTGGGCATAAAATTGCTGAATTTGGTATGGAGGTCGATCCTGCTAAAATTCGAGTGATTGAGAGATTACCACCACCCCCTACTGTGAGAGAGGTGCGGAGTTTCTTAGGACATGCTGGATTTTACAGGCGTTATATTAAAGATTTTTTCTAAAATTACTAAACCTTTGTGCCAACTTCTAGAAAATAATAGGAAGTTTGATTTTAATGATGAATGTTTGTGTGCTTTTAAATTACTTAAAGAGAAATTAATCACTGCTCCTATAATTGTTTCACCTGATTGGGAGAAACCCTTTGAATTGATGTGTGGTGCTAGTGATTATGCTATTGGAGTTGTGTTGGGGCAAAGGTATGATAAAACTTTTAAAGTCATTTACTATGCTAGAAAAACTCTTAATGATGCTCAAATTAATTATACCACTACTGAAAGGGAGTTACTAGCTATAGTGTTTGCTTCTAATAAGTTTAGATCTTTTTTAATTGGGACTAAAAGTATAGTGCATACTGATCATTCAGCTATCAAGTTTTTAATGCAAAAGAAGGATGCTAAACCTAGATTGATTACATGGATACTCCTTTTGGAAGAATTTGATTTTGAGGTAGTTGATAGGAAAGGATCTGATAATCAAATTGCTGATCAATTGTCAAGAATAGAACATGATAAATTATCTAAATTTGAAAAGGAAGTTACAAAAACTTTTCCTGATGAACAATTGTATATTCTTATGGAAAAGAATTTGCCTTGGTATGCTGATATTGTGAATTATATTGTGAGTGATATTATACCATCGGATTTAACAACGCAACAACAAAAAAATTGAAATATGATGCTAAATTTTATTTTTGAGATGAGCCCTTTTTATATAAATAGTGTAAGGATCTGATTATTAGAAGATCTGTGCCACATGAAGAAATTAATCAAATCGTTCAGAGATGTCATGATAATGAATTTGGAGGTCATTTTGGTGTTGAAAAAACGGCTTATAAGATTTTACAATCTGGATTTTATTGGCCAACTCTTTTTTGTGATATTTATAAATATATTAAATTTTGTGATCGATGTCAAAGAGTAGGTAATATTTCTAGGAGAAATGAAATGCATCTGAATTATAATTTGGAAGTTGAAATCTTTGATGTATGGGGATTAGATTTTATGGGACCATTTACACCTTCATTTGAAAATTTATATATATTGGTCGTTGTTGATTATGTTCGAAATGGATTGAAGCTGTTGCTTTACCAAGATGTGATGCTTGGAGTGTTTCTATATTTTTAAAGAAAAATATATTTACAAGATATGGAATGCCGAGAGTGATTATAACTGATGGTGGATCCCATTTCAGAAACAATCAAATTAAGAGATTAATTAAAAAATATAACATTATTCATAGGATCTCTACTGCTTATCATCCCTAGACTAGTGGTTTAGCGGAAGTATCGAATCGAGAAATTAAAATAATTTTGTAAAAAACAGTGGATATTCATAAATTAGATTGGTCTGCTAGATTAGATACCGCATTATGGGCTTATAGGACTCTTTTTAAGACCCCTATTGGAATGTCTCCTTATAGATTAGTATTTTGTAAAACTTGCCATTTGCCGATTGAATTGAAGCATAAAGCATATTGGGCAATTAAGGAGTTGAATTTTAATTTGAAAAATGCGGGAGAAAAAATATTTTTGCAATTAAATGAGTTGGAAAAAATCAGAAATGAATCATTTCATAATGATAGAATTTATAAAGAGAAAATGAAATTGTGGCATAATCAGAAGATATTGAAAAAATGATTTGAACTGGGACAAAAAGTTTTATTATATAATACGAGATTGAAATTATTTCCTGGAAAACTTAAGTCCAGATGGATGGGACCTTTTACTGTAGTGAAAGTTCATTCTTTCGGAGCTGTCGATATTGAGGATCTTAAGTCTGGAAATATTTTTAAGGTTAATGGGCATCATTTAAAACCTTACTTTGGAGGGTCTTTACCAGATTTCAAAGAGGTTTTATTGTTGAGTCATCCTGGTTAACTGAATGGTTTGTCGGGCTGACGACGTTAAACCAAGCGCTTTATGGGAGGCAACCCATGTGTACTTGTGTGTTGTGTTTGCTTGCTTATTATTGTTTGTGCTTTTAATTTGTTATTTAAGAATCCTAATTACTCCTAAATAAGTTAAAAATCAAAAATATATTGGATCGTGTTGTGAAAATGAAGTATTTTGAGCCAAACGAAGTTTGGTGAAAATTTTTACCATTGGCGCCGCCGGCGCCCAAGTTCTGCGTGACAGCTTTTAAGTTTTAAAATGCAGTTTTTGGAGGTTTTGAGTGGGATCTTCTTCCTTAAAACACCCCAAAACTCCATTTTGAACCCATAACCACCAGAGAACGAAAACTTCCTTTCCCAATTCGAATCCCATGGATTCCTACTCCATTGAACTCCCTAAATCACGCATTTACAACCTATGAAAGTTTGTTAGTTTCGAGGCACAGCATCTATTCCATAAAGTGATGATGAAAAGAAGGATTATCAAGGAAAGAGGCTTTATGAATTTGTTGACCTCATTCTTGATGAGGTCTTCTCTTCTTCTCTTAAGATTTCAGGATCTAGCTTGCAGCTTTTCCTTTCGACTATCTTAGAGGACTAGAATTGGGACCCACCTTCTAGAATTTCAAACCACTTCTTAACTCCCCGCAAACTCCACAAACTCGATCGTATATCCCTAATCACCTGGAGGGTCGAAATCAAATGTGGAAGTTTAAAGGATGAGTTCCTATAGGACTCTTCGGCCTTAGGACTACCCCGGTGGCCCGGTCCAGTGAAGGGGCCGACTTACACACACACTACACCTATACACTACACTTTCACACAACTATACCTAACTCGACCTCCCGACTCATGTAGTGATTCACATGGATGGTCCTTAACCCCTAAGCCCTCGCTAAGAGGTTAGGAACAACATAGTGGATGCCTCAAATGAGTCCCTTCATGGCTCATGTGGGCTTGATGTGGCTTCATGGCTCAACCAAAATGATTTCATTCCACTCAAGTTTACCCAATCTTCAATTTTCCAAATTTTTAATTTTCGACCCCTGGACCCTACACCCGCCTAACCTACCCAAAGCCCTTGAAATTACCCAAATTTTTCAAAATCACCTAAATTACCCAAGATTCCCCAAAATCAATCCCAAACATTTCCACATCACTCAAATTGATCATCCATACCCAAAAATATCAAAAATTCCAAAAATACCTCCCAATACCCTCCAAATACCCAAAATACCCCCCTTGACCCAAAAATCCAAAAATTCAGAAAATTCCTATAAAATTCTAGAAAATCCCAAATATTCTCAATTTCATTTTGTCCAACTACACCATGGGCCAATTTTTTCAATTTACCCTACTTTTGTCAAAACTCCCAATTTGACCCATTTTAACCCAAAGTGAACCCAATGTCAAACCAAACCTATCCAATTGACCCAAATTCTGGTCCAATTCAATACTAAACTTCAAATCAACATTCCCAACACCAATCTAGACCAAATCCAAGTCCAATTTGATTGACATTTGGATCCAATTTCACTTTCGGCCTTAAAGCCCAATTTAGACCCATGACCCAAACCTAACCCAAACTCACCCAATTCAACTCCAATTAACCCCAAATCTTTTCTAAATCTTCCTTAGCACCCCCACAAGCAAAACACTAACATGATTTGCCCAAAATTTAGATCAAAACCCCACTCAAATTCAACCCAAAGCTAAAAGGCCCAATTTTGACCTAAACCCAAACCTAACCCAAATGAGCCCAAACCCCAAAATCAAAGCCCAACCAAAGTCAAAACCTCTTTGAAACACTCCCATAAACATTTCTCAACATTAATTTTACATCAATTTCAACCCTAGCCCAACATTGGCCCAACTCGGCCCACTTGGACCTATATTGGCCCATTCACCAAAAGAACCCAAATTCAACCCAATCCAAACCCAAATCACCCCCAATTTGCTTCAAGTCACTCATGACACATCCATGAGCTAAACCCAACAATTATTTGGCCCAACCTCTTTACAAAATTTCATCCCAAAATCCATTTTAAAATTCAAAAGCCCACTTTCCTAAACCATCTTAAAAGCCCATCTAAAACCATTTTAAAAAGCCCAAAATCTACCCTGAAGCCCACATGACATCTCCACTTGCCATCCACTTAATAAAAGCCATTCCATAAGTCCTAAATTAACCATCAAATTATTCCAAATCAAGTTTCATACAAATTTCAATCAAATTACCAAAAATTCCTAAAATCTATTTCCATGAAATTGACTCCACTTTTCCCAAGCCAAAGGTGAGCCATGCAAGCCATGGACAAGCCACATGAAGCCATGGAAGGCTTCGACATGTGATCAAGCCATTAATGGCAAAAGGAGGGGCCCCTTTCCTAATCCTTCTTAAACCTTTTTTACCTTAAGCATGTCACACACTAAACCATGCTTAGCCACCTCATCATGGATGGAGACCACACCATTCTCTCTGGCCGACCCAAGTGAGCCTT
Source organism: Papilionanthe hookeriana x Papilionanthe teres (assembly GCA_022702705.1). NCBI lineage: Eukaryota > Viridiplantae > Streptophyta > Magnoliopsida > Asparagales > Orchidaceae > Papilionanthe > Papilionanthe hookeriana x Papilionanthe teres. Next base: position 167,536,878 of record CM040423.1, on the reverse strand, counting down.
TTCAGCCCAAGACCAGCCTCGGGTGGTGAACCTAGCCCAAAACCATGGGTCGACTCATTTGAACCCAAAATGGTCTTCCCCCATTCCATTTCAATCCAAGCTCTTTACACATGGCACTTGCCAATTGCTCGCACCAAGTCCCGCACCACCCACCCGACCTCGAGGGTAACTTACGCCGGCCGGCCAGCCACTGAGCCGCCGGAAAACACCATGGCCGAGAGCTCACATGTGAGCCAACTTTGGAATTCTCCCTCGTCGAGCCGCCCCATCCCCGATGTCATCAGTAGTGCTCTTCTCTTGCCAAGAGCAGCTCGATCCCAAGCCCTAACTCTCCCCGGAGGCCCTCCACCCTCTCCTATTTAAACACCACCCCTCTCGACCATGAGAGGTGCTAAAAACAAACCTTAAGGAAACTCGCCAAAATTGTTCCGTACTACTCTCCATACACAGAGCACTTGATCCCCACCGAAATCCCCCTGCCATTTCTTCTCCGCGAGCTCAATTTCGTAGTCGAAATCCAAGCTCAAAACCAGGACACTTCTCCACAGCTGAGCCAATCCCCAAATCGATTGGTTCTACACCTTCACCGTACCAAGGGAAGGTGTCCACCGACAAAAGCCCCATCTCCGAGCCACCCGAGCTTGCTCCAGCCTCCAAGCTTTGTGATCGACCGTGGTCGAAATCCTACCTGTGCAATTCACCGCACCGAGAGACTTCATCTCGTAGCTTGCGCGGATCCAATCGAAGGTGAGACAACCCTCGCATCGAAGCCACACTTCTCCGAGCAAAGGTATGGCCTCACTCTTCTTCCCGAGCTTCGAACATTCTCCATTTCTATTGCGTAAATTTGATCCCACATAAACCGTATGGATGTGTTCGTCTTCTCAAGATGAATCCATGAGAGCATAAGAACATGAAAATTCATCGAGTATCGAGTGAGATCTTAGTGGATTTAGAGTGGACGGCTCTCGGGCGAGGACGCTCGTGGACGATGAACGGATGCCGTCCATTCAATACACGCGCGGACCGACGGCTCGGATGGCGTCGGACCGGAGAGACGGCACGGGAACCGCGGGGCCCGGCCGCCGACTCGAGCGGCAGCGTCGAATCGGGAGCGCGACGCGTGTGCGTTCGGAGATGCCGAGGATGACGCGGTGCCGCGTGGATAAATAGAAAATTAGGGGTATTTTCTATTTATTTAATTCCCTAAACTTCAAAAATTCATAACTTTGTGTAGAAAAATCATAAAAATAAAATAAAAATACCTTCTTGCTCGATGAACAGAGGAGAATAATGTGGAAAAGAAATCATTTAATTTCATCAAGTATTTTATTTTTAATAATTTATTTACTCTCTCGCATATTTTTAATTCTCCATGCATGTATACAATTCACTATGGCATGAGACCATAGGGCTTTAAGCCTCCGAATTTGGAAACATTCCCCGAATTTTCCAAAGTCGAGGTCATCCCTATGAAAAGTTATTGATTTTTCAAATTCATGTTATCGTTTTGAGTATTTTAATTCCAATAAATAGCACGTCGTGAAATAAATTCTAGGAAAATTTGGTGATGTTCCTTACGACTCGTAGGACCCTAGGAAAAATAGGTTTTGAGTTAGTTCATTTAAAACAACCCTAACTCGGCTTAAACACCCAAAATGAATCTCTAATTAATTAGAGCTAACCATACATCAAATTGACTCGAAATCAATTCTCCAATGAACTTTAGGATCGTAGGAACCCATCATAAAAATTTGAGGTCAATTGGACTTAAGTTAGCCTTACTTAAATGGGTTGATTAAGCCACTTAGTCATTTTAAACTTTAAAAATTCATAACTTTCAAAATATCTTTCAAAAATTTACCAAATTGGTTTTGGAGCCTCTCTGATGTTAGGGAAATTTAAGAAAATTAAAATTTCAATTTTCTAATAAAGTTGATTTTTAATATTATTTTAATATTTTCAATAATTAAAAAATAATAAAAATCACAAAAATAATAAAATTCACCAAAATGTCACATTTTGAATTTTAATCACTTAGAACAAACCCCATATTTTTCTTAGGTCTATTTAGTGAGATATTAAATTTTAAAGCTTCTAGGGTAATTTTAAAATTAAAAAAATGTATTTTCTAGCATTTTCACTAAAATAATTATGATAAATCATAGAAAAATCAGAAAATTGCAAAATTTGATTCTCTGATTTCCTTGATATCAGAGAGATTCTTGAAAAATATATAATTCATTTTTCAACATTTATTTTATTTTTAAATTAATTAAAACTCCAAAACTTAAAATAATTATAATAAAACTAATATAATTCAAAAATCACCAAAATTGGTCCAAGTGGTCCTCCAGTCATTAGGAATGTCCCCTAATTTTCTTAAGGACTGAAACTTTCCTTAGTCATGTTATTAAATTTTCCTTGAAATCTCTATTTTCTACCAAAAATAATTATATAAATAAATTAAATACAGAAAAATCACATTTTCTCCTCTCATGTCTTTATCGACATATGAGTGAAGTCACATAAAAATTTCAAGCTTCATTTGAGTTCAATTTAGTGAGTTATGAAATTATTAAGCTTAAAGGGTAAAGTGGTAATTAAAATTTTAATCCTTAATTAAAACTTTAGGTTTAATAAAAAAATTAATAAGTAAAATATTTGATCCTAATCTGATTTGGATGATTGAAATTTAAATAATTAAAGGGTAGAAATCCATTAAGCAATTTAAAATAATTAAACCTTAATTAAATAATTGATTAAATTTGGAAGAATAATAAAATCGGAATTATTAAAATAGGGATATTATTGTGAAGAGATTTATTCTTTAATTTAAAAATCTCTAAATTAATCATCTCATTAATATTCAATTCTTAATTAAAATGATAACTCAAATTCAAAATATTAAAAGACTTAATCATTAAACTAAAATTAAATTATTAAACTCTTTTAAAATTTCAATTAAAATTAAAAATAAAATTAAATTAAAAATTAAATTAAATTAAGTAAATTAAATTGAATTAAATTAAATTAAATTAAATTAAAATTAAAAGTTGAATTAAATTAAAGATTAAATTAAATTAAATTAAATAAACAAATTAAATTAAATTAAATGAATAAATTAAATTAAATTAAATTAAATAAATAAAATCAAATTAAATTAAGTTAAATTAAATTAAATTAAATTAAATTAAATTAAATTAAATTAAATTAAATTAAATTAAATTAAATCAAATTAAATTAAAATTAAATCAAATCAAATTAATTTAATTTAACATCAAATCAAACTAAATTGAATTAAATTAAATTAAATTAAATTAAATTAAAACTCAATTAAATTAAATTAAATTAAATTAAGTTGAATTAAATATAACATCACCAAAGACATAAAGAATTCAAAATAAATCTAAAATAACTTCGAACACTATTCCAAATTTAAACCCATTAATTGAAATTAAACTAAATCACAAACCATTTCAACACCAATTTACCCTCGAAAGCTTTAGTTATCATAACTCCTAAACGTAATATTAAATGAAATGTTACTTCACTTATAGGACATTCAAACATCCTAGTTCATCTGAGTAAAATAATAACAAAACTTAACCAAACCTCAAACGATTAATTCATTTGTGTAATCAATTCATTTGGACTTAAAACAATTCTAAGTAATATCGAAAAGATGTTTAAGATTCTTCTTAAATACTTTCTCAATATGATAGGATGTTTATAAGAACAAATGAACTTAATTGTTCTTTGATGAAGAAAATCGTCTTCAAACCAAAACACAAGGAACCTCAGACGTCATAGGAAATGATCAACTATAGGATTAGGAACTTGGTAGAAAACCATAACCCTTCCCTTAAACTTTACCTAAGAACTTGCTTAAATATTCTAATTGTGTTTTAAGTGCAGCTTGGAATGACGGGAAGACCCTCCAGTGCACGCTTTTGTTTTATTGCAATTTATTTTCTTGCAATTTTCATTATTGCAATTTATTTAACCGCATCGCACTTACTTTTCTTGCATGATAAACAATCGTTGCATGAAAACCCACACCTTTAGGATAGTCCCTAAAACCGAAACCAAAACTAAGTTAAAAGTCATTGCAAGATAAAATTCACCGCTACAACATTTCAAAATATAGAACAACTCAAAATTTAATCACAAACGAACACAAAACTACAATTACAATTAAATTAAAACGTCCCGTCGGATGATCGGGAATACCTCGGATGATGTAACCTACGTGTTGCTAATGGGATTTCCTACGGTCTAAATGAAAGTGTGGAACTCATTCAGTTGAGTTTAGCAAATTCATCTGGACTAAGTGAATCCGATAAAAATAATGATGCCGGAAGGATGGAACCGTGGGATCTTAACCAGTGTCGTTATAATCAACTTTAAGATTTGTTTTAATTAAAACGTAAAAAACACTTGGAAATTAAGATTTTCTCTAAACCAAAACACTTTTCTCATCCCCTGATTTATGACTTCTAAAACTAAAACTCGCAACAACAAGGAGCTCGGAGCATGGTGGGCGAGCACGGCCATCGTCATCAGCAAAACTCGAGTTTACTTCGACAAAACTTTCCTAGAATTAAATAACAAAGCCATAGGACTTCGAGGTAGTTTGCTCTAGTGCAACATAAATCCTCAACTCTTCGTTAGGCATTTACCTTGTAAATTAAGCCCTAACCGGTCTTAGGATTACGAGGTAGTCGTCCGATACGACATAAACCCTCACATCTTCAAGGCTATTTGTATGATTCGTCATATAAATATAAGCCCTAATTAATTAAAATTAGCAAGATTGAAATACTAAATAAACATTAGGACTTTCCTAAATCCAAGCCAAATAATAGGATAGTCGGAAATTACCGAAGTTCACTTCGAATCCGTAATTTCTCCTACCCTTCTTCCTTTGAATTCCCAAAACAAAATGTTTCAAACTCGATCCATTCCTCGTCGAGATTCTAAAATTCAATCCTCGAAAACTTAAACTATGAAACCCTCGAGAGCGAATTATTGATTATTATCGAGAGTTTTCTTAAGTGATTCCCGTCACCTAAGATGTAATTAACTATGAGGGCTTGCCCTTATAGGAATTTTAAAGAACCTGAGTAATATAAACCCCGTTTAATGCTTTCATATTAAGCGAGTGAATTTGTCAGCTTATAAAATTGGTTCGCGATCAAACGGATGTCATAAATCTTTTAGTTTGTTTAATCGAGCCCCACCGTCAAGCGGTGTGTCTATCCTTAGGGATAGATACACGGTTTGTGGTGCGGTGCTCGTTTATGTAAACTATTCTGGGATGTGAGATCGGTTTAATCTCATATCTTAAAACCTTCAAATTTAAAATTATTTTCAAAATCAAATACTACTTTTCAAATTATTTATTTAAACTAAATTAAAAGTTCGCCGACAACTTCTGTTAGGCGACACCCTTTTCAAAATAAAACACACAACCTAAAAATATGCCGACAGAATTGAGGTTTGGAGAGTCTGACTACAAGAGTTGAAGAGATAGTGAAGCAAAGACGTTGGGAAGTGTTATGCTACACTACCGCTGCAGTGGTTGTTCCAGTCATGAAAGAATTTTATGCAAATCTGCATGGGATCAACCAAAGATGTGTTTTTGTGCAAGGAAGGTATGTACCATTCACTCCTGCAAGGATTAATGATCTCTTCATGATTGAGAATGTACCTATTTGTCATTATGCAAATTTTAATGCGACGAGCAATGATATGAATGAAATCTATCATTATTTGACGGATGAGAATGAAGAATGGGAAGAAAAGGATAATGGATATATCAGTTTCTCTTCTTCATCCTTAAATCCGGTATCAAAGTAGTGGCATTACTTTATTTTGGCAAAATTAATTCCTACTATGAAGATAAGTAAGGTAACGAAGGAAAGTGTTATTCCGAATTTCTGTATACAAACTGGAAGGCCAGTGGATATTGGATCAATCATTACTAAATCTGTATTGGGATTGATTGTGCATGGATCTAAATATGGGCTTGGACACACGTCCACCATATTTCTGTTATGTAGTCAATCACAGGTACCATATGAAAGTTGGGAAAAAGTTCTTCTACCCTGGAGACCTATTGACCCAAATGACCTTTATGACTACGGTAACGATAGGAGATGAAGGAGATATGGATTTGCTTGCTAATCAACCCACTGAAAGTTCACAACCTATTCAGCCTTACTATTCTGAAAGTTCGAGGGTGATATTGAGGAAGATAAAGAAGTTGGAAAATGAGGTACATAATGTTCTGAATGCTATTAACAATATTTCAGATTTATTTGATCACATTGATTGGAGGATGAAAGAGCAATTTGATCATACTGGTCAGATTGAGTTAGGTTTGATTAATCTGTTGAAGAAGAATGCTGTGGTGGCTAAAGATTCATCTGATGAATTCCCATATAGTCCATTCTATAATTTGTTCATTCATCGTCAATCAATGGGAGACATTAGAGAGGATGAGACTTCTGAGACTGATGAGGAGTAATTAGTGGATTTTGTATGCTTTTTTGTTATGTTTAAGTGTTTGCTTTGATTATTATGTTATTTGCTTTGCTTTGCTTTAGTAGGTTATGCTTGAACTATGCTTTGATTTCTTGTGTGTACTTAGGACTTAGTGTATACTTATCGTAGTTTACTTGCAACACTAAGGATCTAAGGAGTGTTGCTTTTATTTTATGAACATATGTGTGTAATTGTTGTGTCGTGGATTTTATATATGAAAATGATGTGATGTGTTGTTTGTGTAAAGTGATGTTGTTTAATGATTGTGAGATGAAATGGATGCTTGCTGATGTGTTAAATAGTACTGCGGAGGTTGAAACGTTCGAATTTGCGACAAAAATTTTTGAACCCAATAGAGTTTTGGACTGGCGCCGCCGGCGCCAGATTGGGCACTGTCGGCTCCCAAATACAGAGAGCCTGGCTATTCATTTGAATAGAGCGCCGCTGGTGCCCAAATACCAAAAATAGCCTGGGACCCTTAAAAGTTCGCGAAAATTTCCTGGGACCCATTTTTCCGCCATTTCTTTCGTCTCCCACCTCCATGTTCATGATTTTGAAGCTTTAGGGCTTGTTAGATCTCGGAATAGAGAGGATTTCAAGGATTTCTGAGGCCGGATCTGCACTTCTCTTGGTAAGAACTTTACTTTAAGTTAAAATTTTTGGATTTTCGCCATGTGAAACTCTCACATTATTTGGATGATATTTTTGAGAGATTTTTTTAGAAAAAGCGAGGTTTCCAATGGTGGAATTTGTTCTTACTTATTTAGATTAATGCTTGGAGTTAGTACATTGTGGATTTGGGATTTATTAGTAAATTTTGCAATTTTTAGAAATTCACATGGCTCCTAGAATGAGTAAAGGGAAGCAAAAATTTGATTGGGATGATGAAAGATTTTTTAATATTAAGGCTCAGTTTCACTTCAACTCTCAGTTGCAAAATAAGAAGTGTATTCAATATCGAACATTTGAGAATCCTGGTGGATCTGTGGAACAGTTAATTTCTGAGCGGAATTGGGAGTGTTTCTGTTACTTATCTGCTAATGTTGTTTTGGGAGTAGTCCGAGAATTTTATGCTAATGTGCTCTGGTCTGAGACGGAATATGTGCTAGTCCGAGGGAAACTGGTTGAACTCACCCCACCACGTATCAACGCATTTTATCAAATTCAAGAACCTTTTGTTAATGAATTTGAGAATTTTGATACTAGTGACGGAAATTTGATGAGTGTAATCACGTATCTGACCGATGGAAGAGGGGAGTGGAAGATGAATCAGAGACAGATGATTAACTTCCCTGCTTCTACTTTAAATGTTGCTTCTAAAGCGCGACATTATTTCATTTCGCGAGATCGTTACCTTCTTATCATCACAGCGAAGTTACTAGGGATCGAGCTATTTTGAATTATTGCATCCAGAATATGAAGAAAATCAATATTGGAGCTATTATTTTTAAGAGCATTCACTCTATTACCAAAGGAGAAACCACTAGTGGATTATGACATCCTGCCCTAATTCATGCCATTTGTGTTCAGTCTGGAGTTGAGTATAGTAGTTCTGAGGAAGTGGTGATACCTTTGAGGCCGATTACGAAGACCATTATTCTTACTTATGAGACTCATGTGGGTGCAAGAGAGGAGACTAGAGTACCGATATTCCTACCACAAGCCATGATGTTCCATCTACTTCGAGCCCCCGACACTATCTGATGTCATGAAGCAGTTGAGATTGCAAAGTGATAGTTTTGATAGGATGCATAGTAGGATGGATGTATTCGAGGCCACGAGTGATGTTAATAAAAACTTTTTACAAAGAAGAGTTGAGTTCGATATTGCTTATTATGATGCTCAGGCTAGATTTATGAGGGGGGAGTCCGATGTGACATTTCCTACTTGTACTAGTTATACACCGCATGTGCCCGGACCTTCCGACCCTCGCCGACGATGCTGGAGATGATGTGTGGTAGTTTTATATTTCTATGTTGTACTTTTGTGTTGTTTTTAGTTTGTTGTGTTGTACTGATGTGATGTAGTGGTTATCTATTTTTCATGTGATATGTAGCCTTGTGTTGTATTGGTGATGATGAAGTGTTATTTACTTTTTATGTTGAACTGTTGTGTTGTACCATGATATTAAAATTGTTTGTTGTACTGTTAGTAGTGTGATAGTTTGTTTCATGTTATAGTGTTATGTTATATGTTTAGATCTTTAATGTTAATTTCTCTTTACCCATGCAAATATTTAAAATTGTTATATCACTGCTACTAATTGTTTCATGCATGTTAGTTGTGAATTTTGATTAATACCAGATAGATGTTGAAGATTTCAAAGATCCCAGCACAGAAAGGTTAGTTTTCTTTTACTCTCAATTATTTCAAATTTAGTGAAAAATTTAAGTTTGGGGGAGGGTAGAGAAATGCTAAACTTTTATTTGTTCTCAATTATTATATTTTCAAAAATTATTAAGCATAACTTCCAGCAGTTGAACCTCATTATAAGATAACTAAAACTTATCATTTGAATTGAATATTATGGAAGGATAAGATAAAAATTTTTAGTAATAAAGGTTAATTTTATAGAAGTAAGATATTTGGTATGAAATGATTTAATTCTAGTCAACTATTTAAAGTAAAGAAAACTGTATTTTTGAAATTTTAGGGGATTTAAAGTATTGTGTGTTAAGAAGAGATTGTGACTTTGTGATGAATATTAAAGCTTGTACTTAACTATAAAGTAAGTAGGTGACTTAAGTTTGAACTTTAGAAAAAGGAGAGTGAAGTTCAAAATCATTAAAGGCTATCCAGATATAGTAATCCTCAGAGAAAAAAAAATGTTTATGAGGAGAAGCTTGAGGAGATGCCTAATCAAAAATTGGCTTTACTTGAATCACCTTAATGGGAGAGCTTGATTTCATTTCTGAATTTATGTTTAAAGTACTAGCCTACATTCTAGTGAAGTTTGCATGAACTTCTTTTGACATAGTCTTTTAAAGCACTCTTAATATAACAAATTATGGTTCATCTTGAAATAAATAGAAGATTAAAACTCTTAGACTTGATTACTGAATATTTTTATACCTGTAATGTTGACCTGAGTTGCTAAACTTTTTCTGAAAATCTAACCACTATATTCTTTTGGATGAAAAATTTTAGTCTCTTACAATTGAAAAGTACATTGCCTAAAGTTATATTTTATGTAGTAAATGATTACTTGAGGACAAGTAATAGTTTAAGTTTGGGAGATTTTGATGCACAAAAAATATATACTCTTTTAGCTATATGTTTTTACTTATTTTTGGTGATATTGCACTTTAAAGGAAGATATTTTTCATGATTTGTTGCAGGTATGATGAATATAGGTGATTGGAGCGAAAAGATACAAAAAGGAACGAATTTGGAGCAAATGGAGCAATTTGGAGGAAAACAGCCACTGGCACCACCGGCGCCAGAATGGGCGCCGCCGGCGCCCTATTCTCAAACCTCCAGAATTATTGGCACGATAGGGCGCTGCGGTTCATTTCAAATTGAAGAGTTTTGGTAGATTTTTAAAGAAGTGCTTGAAGAAACTCTTGGGGAATTCGCTCCTAACATAAAATTAAGTGTTCAAGATGAAAAGGAAGAGGAGGATTGCTGTAGAGAGTGTAAGGAAAGTGCGAGAGAGAGTTAGGGTTTGTGATTTTAAGAGAGATTCTTCTCTAAGGAGGGGAGAAGAGGGAGTAAAGTGAGAGATTACTTCTTCATCTTTTTTCCAAGGAGATAATCAAGTGTTAGAAGGAATAGGAAGAGGAATCAAGGGAACTTTGAAGGAATTTGCTTGGGGAAGAGAAAGAGATAAGTTGTATTTACTATTGTGGTTTGTATGACTCTTCTTTCTTATATAAAATCCATGTGTTCTTATATCTCCTCCATGATTTGTGAGTAGTTTCCCTTGCCTTTCTTCTTGCATAAAGTAGTGATGATGTGGTGATGTGGAATTGATGTGCCCTTTAAGTGTATAGAAGTTGTGATGTTTCCTTCATTTGGAACTTAATTTACTTTTCAATCTGCCACCGTATCGTTAAAACATGTTGAGGAATATCAATTCCAAAAAGAATTGAATGTTCTACAATAAGAATGAAGAACCCATTTAATGTCCATGAATGAATTGCGTAGTTCATGGGGATTAAGTTCAAAAAAATAGGGAAATGAGTTTTGATGGATATCAAGTTGGAGGTTTCATGGTGACAGAATGGGATCCCCAATTTGGTCTTAAGATTGGTAAATTAAAGCCTATGGTTAGCCTTCGGGTGAAGGGTGAGTGGGAGCTCCCTAGTGACAGTCGGTATCCTCCCAGATTAGACTTAGATTTAGTGACTAAACTTAAGATACGGCGATGTTCTTTACTTGCATGGAAGAGGGGGTACTCTTTTAAGGGTAAAGAAGCAAAAATGCTCCTATTTGGCACAATACAAATGATTAACATTCTTCATCATCCACACATCATAATCTTTATGCAGGAAGGAAGACACTTTTCATTTAGAAGTATCTTATAAATCACATAAGCTAGTGTGTGTTAGTTAAATTAGTTCAGTAAGTAGAAGTAATTGTAGTAGCTTTATTATTACCGTACTTTGCATTAACTAGTTGTAGTACACTTGAGCAATTATTACAATTAGTATTGGAATTTAGTGATATATTATCTGATTTAAAGTACGTTCACCTCCCTGTGGGATCGATAACCAGGACTCCATTAGAGCCCTGTATTACTTGATACGATACGTATACTTGCATTGAATTTGTGATTTTACTAAATCATTATAAAAATATATAAATCTGACTTCATAAATTCTTGCATAATATATAAAGTCGCACCACTGCCCACCTACCATCATAGTGAAGTCTCGAGAGATAGAGCTATTCTGAATTTTTGTATTCAGAACAACAGAAACATTAATGTGGGGAGAATAATTTATAAAAACATTATGGCCACTACAACGAGTGAGACAAGTGGATATTTAGGGCATCTTGACCCAATTTATGCACTTTGTCAATTATCTGGAGTTGAAGCAAGAGATGATGAGGAATGGGTGTATCTGATGAAACCCATTAGTAAAACGAATATAAAGACTTATGAATCCCATGAAGAATGGAGATCAGGAAGTAGGAGCAATGCACCTTCTACTAGTAGAGACATTCTTTCTACTAGCTATGACCCTCCTACCTCTAGCCCCCCTACCTTATGTGATTTGATGAATTTCATGACCCTACAGAGGAAAAGTTTTAAACAATTAGATGAAAAATTAGAAAGAATTGATCACATGATTGAAGGGTTGGAGAGAAGACATGATCACGATAGTGATTATCTTCAGAGGAACTTTAATTTTGAGATGGCATATTAAGATGCTCAGGCTAGATACTACAGAGGAGAGCCTGATGTGATTTTTCCAGAATGCCCCCGGTATACTCAGTATCAGCCCAATCCTCCTGCTGACTAGGGTGATGAAGATATTGCATGGGATTTTAATTAAGATTGTGATAGTGATGTGATGTATTTGTTTGTTTTAGTTTTGTTTTTGTACTTTGATTTTTATTGTATCTATGGACTATATTGTGTTTCTGGGATATGTGTTTAGTTTTGCAGTTTGCATTTTCATTTCTGGATGTTTGTGATTTTGTGATTACAATTGTAATTATGAACTGAATAGTCTAAAATAGTAAACTGTTTGTTCTGTGTTGTGAAATGCATGTCTTGTGTAGTATAGTTAGTTGTTATTGTTTAATGTTTAGTTTTATATACTTGTTTTAAAATTTCATTTCCCCAGGAAATTTTCTAAACTGTTATATATGTGTAGAAAGGTTTTAAATATTACAGGTCAGATGAAAATAAAAATTTTGAGAAGAACCTACAAATTTCAAAAAAGACAAAAATGCCTAAAAGTGCAAAGGTATGAATTTTATATTTAGAATTTTTCTTTCCACCCTATATTATTTCTATTATAGAAAACTTTAAGTTTGTGGGAGGGGGGCAAAATATTAACTAATATATGTTCTCAAATAACATATTTTCAAAAATTATAATATGATTTTTATGATAAAATTTAATTCAGATAACTATGTTTAGATTTTATCTAAATATTATAGAAAATTCAAAGAAATATTTTTGGTAATAAAAATTAATTTTATAGATTAAGATATTTAGTATAAGAGGATAAGACTTTAGTTAACTATTTAAAGTAAAGAAAACTATATTTTGAAATATTAAGAATCTTAGGAATTTAGTTGAGAAAGAAAAAATTAGGATTCAATAATGTAAAAACTATGAAATATATATAAGATAAAGAATTTTTGAAACTTTCAAATTTAGGAAAAGAAGAGCGAAGTTCAAAATTATTAACAGGCTATCCAGATATAGTAATCCTCACTTGAAAAAGAAAAGAAAAAGAAAGAAAAAGAAAATGATTGAAAAACAATCCTTAAAAAGAAAAGAAAAATATATAGGATTGAAAAACAATATAAAAGAAAGAAAAGTAAGTGAGGAGAAGCTTGAGGAGATGCCTTATCAAAAATTGGCTTCACTTGGATTAACCTAAAGAGAAACTAAAAGCATTTCTGAACTTATATTTATGACTAGTTTCTTTACTTCTAGTTTCATCATGAAGTTCCTATCTTCTAAATATTCTAAGTGAATTGATATTGCAACATATAGTCATTCTTGAAATGAATAGAAAACTAGAACTCTTAGACTTGGTGATTAGAGAGCCTTATACTTGCAGAATTAATCTAATTACTTGAAAAACTTTCTAAGAATTTTTACTATAATATTTATTTAAATCAAAATTATATTATTTCTAAATTGAAACTTTACCACAATAAATCATAACTTTTATGTAGTACTAAGGATTACTTGAGGACAAGTAATAGTTAAGTTTGGGGATTTTGACCCAAGGAAAAAATGTTAAGATTTTCATGCTTATTTTATACTGATTTTGATGATATTGAATTTTAAAGAAAGGTATTTTTATGTTTTTCTACAGGTATGAAGATTTAAGGACAATGGAGCGAAAATATGCAAAAAGGAGTGAATTTGGAGCTAAAGGGACTAAATTATGAAAATTTGACTTAGGGCGCTGACGCCGACGGCGTGATTTTCCCGAGTGTTCAGAATTAATTGTTAGGGAGGCCGCCGATGGCGGAGGTCGAGGCCGCCGACAGTGGGGTCAGTTTAAAGCACTATTTCTAGAAGGCCGCCGACGGCGGAGCTCAAGGCCACCGACGGTGGGATCGACGGTTCTTTCACAAAATACGTCGAATGTTGACGATTTTTTAAGGGATGCCTGGAAAACCCTTGGAGACTCTTCAACAACTTTAAAAAGTACCATTTTAGGCTAAAAATTTGTCCTTTTGGAGTCCTCTAAAAGTCACTAAGAGTCTGTAAAAAGTACTATTAGTTCTTCTAATAGTTACTTAGTGTTCAATAGAGAGTCCACTAGTATCCATTGTTATTAGTGAGCGTTAAATACTGAGTTCAATGGAGATATTTTGTGGAATTCTTCAAAGGATTGTAAGAGTAGAAGGGAAGTGAGAGATCTCTTCTGTACTGTAAAAAAGGGAAGAGATTCAGAGGAACTTCAAGGAGTTTGCTTGGGGAGGAATTTAAGATAAGTTCTGTTTATTTACTTTAGTTTGTAGAACTTTACTTTTATATATGAAATCCAAGTTTTATTGCATCCTCTCCATGAATTCTGAGTAGTTGTTCTTTCTTTCTCCTAGTTTTGATATTTTTGTGGAATGATAAAAAGAATTAGTGTGCCATAAAAGTTTAAAAAAGTTGTGATAATATTTAACTTAGATCTTAATTTACTTTCATTCTGGCTAATTGAATAGTTATAATCTGTTGCATTTAACAACTATAGTAAAGATTACATCTGAGATTCAGGGAGGTCAAAGTCCTTGGAAGAAGGGTGCAAATAATAGGGAAATAATATTTATCGGGCGTAGAATTTGAGATTTTAGAGTGACAGGCTAAAATCCTCAATTCGGTCCTATCATTTGGGTGTTAGAGTGTAGATGTTAGCCCTCAGGTGAGGGGAACGTGGGAGCTCCAAAGTGAGAGTCGGTATCCTGCCAGCCTAGCCGCAAATTCAGTAACCAAGCATAGGATTAGTCAATGTTCTTTATGCCTAGACCAAAGGGTAAAGAATAGGTATGCTCCTATTTGGCAAACACCATTTTTAAACTAATTCTAATTATCTATTCACTTAAATATCTTCACAAAGAAGAAAGATTCTTGCTTATATATTTGAACTTCACTTTAGTAGTATTAGTTCATTGTTAGTAGAACTAGTTTAATTTAAATTTCATATTATTGTCGATTGTGAATTAGTGAGAGATAGGCAATTTCGATCTAGTTGTGATTCTGAATTAATTTCTATAATCCTAGTCTGTAGCCTCTAAAATATTCCATGTGAGATCGATATCCAGGACTCTACTAGAGCCTTGTATTACTTGAGTGATATGTATACTTGCTTTTAAAGGTAACTCTGCGATTAAAGATTATAATATATATAATTGTTACAAAAGTTAAAATAACGCTCCAAGTCAATTTAGCGCTATTGTTGAGGATTTAGATCTTCTAGTACTGGTGTCAAATTTTTATATTTTAAGTATATTAAAAATCGTAGTTCAAGTCAGTATACAGGCGTGTTCTTTAGGTATACTTGTATATGTCTTTTATACATGTATTTTTGGTTGGATACTTTTCTGCATGAGTTTGTACTACAGGAGGTGGAACCCCTCGGGGTGAGTACACATGTATTTTTTGGGTTTTTTTAGATTTGGGGATCCACCTCCCCTCCCTCATTTTGCACCTCCTCTTTTATATTAACACGTAAAGAGCAACGAGTTGCCCCTTTCCCTATATATATATATATATATATATGAACGGGGGAAAAGATGGCTCCTGTTTTTATGGAGGTTTCTTGGTGCGATTTTTGAATTCTTCATTTATTCTTGAAGATTTGAAGGAATTCTCTTGGTGGATTGTTAAGATTTGGAGACTAATCCTTTTCATTCCTAGTCTTTCTATTCTTCTTGTTATTGCTTCAGCTTTTTTGATTTCTTGATTTCCCGAGTTCATAGTTTTTTTGAATTCTTGATTTCTCCTTAAAACTTGGCTGTGATTTTGATTTAATGGCTGCTACTAATCTTACTTCTTCTTAAAAATAAAGGCAAATTGATTGTTTATATTGTTGGACATGATCAATCGGATAAATTGGTCTTCCACCAAAATTATCATGACTTAGCAGCTGGTAAGGGGGATTGTCATTTTATCAAGAAAGTTGAAAAGAAAGGTGGGAAACCTGTTTTAATTTTTTCTGAATCTGAAATTTCTACTCTTGTTGAAGTTCATAAATTTACATTAATTGGAAAATTTCAATTCAGGCATCCAAAGATGGAGACTATAAGGAAATGTTTTGAAGATCTTAAACTGGTTGGTAACTGGAAGGTTGGCTTATTTGATGGAAGGCATATAATGATTCAATTATCTAAGGAGGAAGATTATGCCAATCTATTCTATAAGAAGTTCATTCTAATTGAAGGGAAATATTTGAAGATTTTAAAATGGTCACCTGATTTTGACCCTACTCAAGAGGCTCCTATAATTCCCATTTGGTACAAGCTATCTATGCTATTGGCACAGCTTCAGGTAGGCCTCTTAAGTTGGATATGTCCACTTTTCAATTAACTATGCCTTCCTTGGTCAGGATTTTAATTGAAAGAGACATTACGTTGTCGGATGTGGATGAAATTTGGCTAGGCTCTCCTTATAATGGATATTGGCAGCCTATCATAATGGAGTAAAGACCTGTTTATTGCCATAGTTGCAGAATGTTTGGTCATTCTAAGGAGTCTTGTTTTAGGCTTCACCCTGAGCTTAAACCGGCTTCTGTTAAGAATGTCCTTTCTAAAACTGTTGCTAACACTAGTTCTTTACCTTTGAAAGCTACTTAGGTTCCTATTTCAAACATTCAGACTTCTGATTCTCAAATTATTACTAAACCTCCAAATATTATATCTATTGCTGAAGAAGTTCCTCCTAAAGTTGCTCCTCTTGTAGTAGCTACTGATTCTGATAATACTAAAATTATTACTGAAAATCTTCTTAAAGATCAAGATGTTGTAATGTCAGAAGTTCCTTGTATTATTTTGGTAGAACATGATAGAATTAATCTTGGAGATGAATCAAATTCTGCTGAAGTTACTGAAATACATACTACTTCAAATGACACTGCATTGTTACATGAATCCTCTCGTTATCAATCTATGGAAGTGCTACCTAAGGCTGTGTAATATCCTGCAACATAGGTTATACCTTAGGGAGATACTGATCTTAATCTTTATGCTTTAGCAGCAGCTAATAAAGACTTAAATGAAAATTGGGTGGTTCAATATACTAAAAAGAAGAAATCCTTGGAGTTGAGGAACTTGTCTGAAGATAACATTATCCTTCCAGAATTTCATATTCTTTCTTCTCTAGACTTACTAGAGGAGGTAGATCTGTTAGTCATGATTGAATTCCTTTGTTAGAATATTAAGGGAGTGGCCAACTCTGGCTCCCTTAATAGGTTATTAAACTTTAACAAGGTACATAAGTTATGGGTAATTGTTCTACTTAAACCTTTGGTTAATACTAAGTTTGATAGATTCACAAAGTATTTTGTTGGTTATAATTTTATAACCAACTGTTCTAATAAAATTTGAATGTTGTATATAATGGATTTGAAAATTGATGTTATTCAAGATCATTTCCAATTTCTTCATTTTCATTTTGAACTGGATCAGTTTAAAGACTTTGCACCTTTTATTTATGTTACTTCCTCTATTGCTGAAAGAGCTGAGTTAAGGTCTCATTTGCACCTTATTAGTCAAAATATGAAAGAAGGTTGGATTGTTGGAGGTGATTTTAATTGCATTGCTCATCCAAGTGAAAAAAAGGGTGGAAGGACTCTTAATCTTCATTCTATGTTAAATTTTTTTGATAATATCCAATCTGCAGCCTTATTTGATTTTGGGTTCGAGGGATCCCCTTTTACATGGAAAAGGGTCTATTCTTGAACGACTAGATAGAATTCTAGCTAATAAATTATGGCTTGAATTATTCCCTATTTCTAAAGTTCATCATTTATCTAGACTGGGATCTGATCACTCTCCTTTGCTGATTAAGTTTTCTGTCTTGCCTGATGTTAAAAAAGGTAGTTTTAGATTTCTAAATGTGTGGTCTACACATCCTAATTGCTACAATATAATTGAGACTACTTGGAATGCTCATATTAGTTCTTCCTATGAAAATCCTCTTCTGAAATTATGGTAATTACAAAAAAGGCTGGCTAAGGCTTTAACTCATTCGAACTGGAATGAGTTTGGAAATATTAAATACAATGTTATTAATGAAAAACATGTTGTAGCATAATTAGAAATGGCTGTTGGGGAGGGAAGAGAATCTGAACAAATTCTTTTCGAAGCTAATGATAAGTTACACTATGCCATAATGCAGGAAGAATTGTTTCTCAAACAAGAAGCATCAGCTAATTAGTTTCTTCATGGTGATAGAAACTCAAAATTCTTTCATGTTGTCATCAAGTATAGAAGATCACTGAATGCTATTCTGAAAATCAAATCAACTAGTAATAAATGGTTGTCCAATTCGAAGGAAATTGTTGAAGATGTGGTGTCTCATTTTCAACAATTGTTTGCTTTCCGGCCTACTAATTCTTCCTTGTTTGATTCAAATCTTATGCAATTTGATGGTAATCCTGAAAATGCGAATACATTAACTTTTGTACCTAATGAAGAAGAAATCTATGCAGCCATCAATTCTATGGATGGTAATAAGGTAGCAGGTCCGGATGGATACACAGCACACTTTTATAAATCATTTTGGAATATTATTAAGGTGGATGTAGTTGTTGTTGTTAACTATTTTTTTCAAGGTTTTGATCTTCCAAAGTATTTTGTTTCTTCTTCAATTGCATTGATACCTAAGGATATAATTAAAACTTCATGGCATGATTTCAGGCCAATAAGTTTGACTTCTACTTTTTCTAAAATCATTAGCAAAGTAATTGTAGCCAGATTGCAGCCACTGTTGGAAAGTTTAATTTCAGAAAATCAATCAGCGTTTATTAAAGGAAGATGCATTAGTGATAATGTTCTGTTAGCTCAAGAGTTGATAACTGATATAGATAAACCTTGTAGAGGCTCTAATCTTATAATCAAATTGGATTTTTCTAAGGCATTTGACTCCATTAATTAGTCTTTCATTATAAATGTGCTTGCAGCAAGAGGTTTCAGTCTAGAGTTTTGTAATCTGATATCTAGATGGCTGAAGAATAATTATTACAGTGTTTTACTTAATGGTGGAAGTCATGGGTTCTTCATGGCTGGTAGAGGTATTAAACAAGGAGACCCTTTGTCTCCTTATATCTTCATTTTGGCATTTGATTCTTTTTTAAGATTGATTAATCAGGCTCAACGTGATCATTCTTACACCTAGTATCAACATAAATCTAATATTTTGGTTAGTCACCTTGCATATGCAGATGATGTAATCATCTTTTCTAATGGCAGCAAGTATTCTATAAGATGTATGATGAAGATATTGGGGAATTTTGCGGAAGTTTCTGGGATGACCTTTAATAAAGCTAAATGTCAATTTTTAGCAAGCTCTAGAATTACTTCTCAGAAGAAGAAATGGATTGTTGAAATTACTCGTTTTAAAGAAGCTAATTATCCTCTTCTATATTTGGGGTTCCCTTTAATTAAAGGCAGGAGAAAACTTTCTCACTATGATGATGTGGTTGCTAAGATCCCCTCTCAAATTTAATGTTGGACTAATACATTTCTATCTAATGGTACAAGGATTACTCTTTTAAAAAGCATTCTGACAACTTTTCCACTTTATACTCTTCAAATGGTTAGAATGAAGAAAAGCACTCAGAGAATGTTGTCTGTTATCTTCAATAAGTTTTTATGGGAAGGTCAACACAAGCAATTGCACTGGACTAATTGGGATAAATTATGTAAACCTTTTGCAAGTGGTGGTTTGGGATTTAAAAGCTTTCAGCATCTTTCCTTTTCCTTTTACTGTAAACAATGGATTAAATTTAGATCAAAGAACTCTCTTTGGGCTAAATTCATGCATGGAAAATACTACTACAACTTATATCTTGTTCAAGTTCAGTCTAAGTTGGGAGATACTAAGACTTGGAAGGAACTGCTGAAAATTAAATCACAAGCTGAAAAGCTTTATTTTTGGGATGTTGGTAACGGAGAAATTGACTTTTGGCGGGATAATTGGATATTCAATGATTCTCTTCAAGAGCAATATGTTAATTCTTCTAATATTCATTAAATTTCTGATTGTTGGAATAATAATAGTTGGGACATTTCTAGATTCAGAAATTTTGTTGATTTGGAGATTCAGGCTAAAATACTGTCCATCCCAATCCAGCCTTTAAAGAGAGACAGAATTATTACTAAAAATTCAAGTAATCAGAGTCTTTCCAAATTTATTTATCATTCATGTTATAATTGGCCCAAAAATGATTGGTGTGAACAGGTTTGGAATACATTTTTGTCCCCTTCTATGTCCTTCTTTTGTTGGAGGTTATTCAGAAAATTCTTGCCCATTGATGATATACTAAAACTCAAAGGTATTCGTGGTCCATTTATTTGTCAATTTTGCCTTCTCTAATGAGGAATCTATCAATCATCTTTTCTTGAATTGTCATGATGTTCAAGACATCTGGACTTCTGTTTTAAATCATATAGGACTTAACTCTAAATTTTGTCGTTGGATTAACATTGACTCCTGTTGGCTTGACTGGAAAGATTCAACATCCTTCTATATACCTTTAATTATTTTCTAGTTCATATGGTTGGCAAGAAATGATGTTATTTTCAATGGAAATATCTTCTCTTCTTAGACCATTGTGAAAAATTGCTTGGCCTATGTTGACAAACTATGTAAACACAGGAACAAATCAAGTAAACATGCTGCTACTGTTAACAGGTTTCAATTGATTATTTGGAGGAAACCAAGTATTCCTTGGGTCAAAATAAACACTGATGGGAGTTTTAAATTTCCTGATGCTGGAATAGGAGGACTTTGTAGAAATTATAAAGGGCACTGTCTATGGTGTTATTCAGCTCCAGTGGTTGCTAATTCTGTACTTGAAGCTGAATCATTTGTTGTTCTCTGGGGGCTGAAAACTACAATTAAACTAAACTACTCTTTTATTCACATGGAAATGGATTCCTTGCAATTACTGCAGATCTTACTGCATCAAGTAGCTGTCCCATGGGATTTACAGATTTGGATTAATAATATATTCAATCTTTCTGCTTCCTTAACTATAAGTTGGAGCCATATTTACAGAGAAGGGAATCAACCTACAAATTGGCTAGCTTCACGAGCAACTCTTACTAAAGAAGTCTTTTGTAGTTCTTTTCCTCCTTTTGATGTTGTTTTTTCTTCTTTTGATGGTTTTAGTTCTCTTTTACATGGGGATTTGATAAATATACCTCATGTTAGATGTAAAGTTTTAGTTAGAGCCTAATAAAGATTTATATATTTGCTGAAAAAATAATATATATATATATATATATATATATATTATATGAAAAAACGCGATGGTGGCTCTGAGCTCTGCTAGGGTTAGCGACTCTTTCGGCTTCGGATGGACGACCGGCGTCTCTTCCCTCGGGTGATCTCCTTCCTTTCTCTGTTTTTCTTGCCTTTTTTGTTTTTATTTTGCGGTCGATGGCTAGATCTTATGTTGATGCGGTTAATGGCGGTAGTACTGTACCGACTAGGTCGCATTCTTGCTATTTTCCTCAATCCTATCACGATGCTTGGGAATCGGGTGGTGGGGACTATAGTTTTATAAAAAAACTTGGCCGGAAAAATGGGAAACCTGCTCTGTTTTTGTCTGATGAGGAAACAAACATTCTTGCATCGGCCTGTCGGTATGTTCTCATTGGCAAGTTCCTATATGGTCACCCAAAACTTGATTTCATTCGAAAAGATTTTAATTTACTCAAACTTACTGGATCATGGAAGATTGGATCATTAGACGGTAGGCATATACTTATCGAACTCTCAAATGATGTTGATTACACTAATGTTTTTGCTCGCAAGATAATGAAAATTGAAAACCGGATCATGAAGATTCTAAAATGGAGTGTCGACTTTGATCCACGCTCTGAATCTCCCATTATCCCTGTCTGGGTCAAATTTCCTGAATACAAGTATCATCTTTTTAATCATGAGATCCTATATTCCTTAGCTAAAGGTTTTGGTAACTCCCTTCGTGTGGATAAACCTACTGTTGAGCGTCATAAGCCTGTTGATACCTGTTTTCTTGTTGAAAGAGACATTACCCAACCGTACCCAGATGAAGTATGGATTGGGTCTGCTCATAAAGGTTACTAGCAATAGGTTGTCATGGGGCCGCATCCCCCTTACTGCTCTCATTGTGCTATGTTTGGGCATTCTAACACGATCTGTTACCGCTTACACCCACACCTCAAACCTACTCTGATTCCCAGGAATACTACTTTGCCACTAGACCCCCCTGCTCCTCCTCTGGAGGATTGTAGGAACCACTCCCCTGCACCACCTATCCAAGGTACAGAGGTGCCTGAACAGGCTCAGCCCACCCCCTCTATCTTCTCACATACCCTGCCTTTGGTAGAACAAGCCCCCCCTAACCCCACAAATCAGATTTTACCTTTGGATACATTAGAGGAAGCCCCTCCCATTGTTAACAATGGTCAAATCTTGATTGGGCAGGTTAGGGAAGGGGTTTTTGCTGAGGATACTCAATCCCAGCATAGTTCTACCAATGGAAAATCCTTAACTGTTGATGACGATCAAAGCATTCAAATACTTTTGCCTGTTAGTGATCCTTCATGTTTAGAAAACTTTGTTCCACTTGATACTAATGAAAATTCTATTCCTGTTGACCCTATTTCCACTGAACCTTTGTTGGAGATTGAGGAGGATCCGTCTGAACCTATCCAGACTGTTATTCCTAATCAAATTTTAGATCCCTCCCCAACTAGGACTTTGCCTATGTCTACACAGGGCATTCATACAAGGTCCCTTAATGTTGACAGCAATTCCGACAATGAACACAGTCAAAATGAAATCTCCAACAATGTAATTGAAGCTAACTCAGATATGGAAACCGAATGGATCATACAAAGATCCAATAGGAAAAAGAATAAGAAACAGAACTAAGGAAAAAAACAAAACATTGATCCTGTTATTTCTAGCTTTTCTGAAACTGAAGCTTTACCCCTTCTTCAGGACAACTAGAAGGAGTGGAAAATATCATGTTTAATATTATGGTTTGGAATATTAGGGGAGTGGCCGATCCTCCCTCCCTTAAGCGTTTGAAGAATCTATGTAGGTCTCATCATTTGGACATTTTTGCTATTCCGGAACCTTTGGTTAACATCCATAAGGATAAAATTCTTTCCTCGTTTTCCTAGTTATTTACATTATCGTAATAGTAATAACAAAATTTGGGTTTTTTGGAAAAAAACTATTAATCCGCATATCATCGAGGATGATAAACAGGTTTGTACTGGCTCATTATAACTTTGACCCTTTTATGGGGTGGCTGACTTTTGTTTATGCTAGTTCTGTTCTTGCTGATAAATACTTGTTGTGGAACAAGCTTATTGCTATAGGTACAACTATCAATGAGAATTGGTGTGTGTGGGGGGGATTTTAACATGATCATGTCCCCTTCTGAAAGGAAAGGGGGTGCTATTATTGACACTAGTGCTATGCATAAATTTTGTGATTGTATGTCTCAAGCTGGTCTTTTTGACATGGGTTACACTGGTCCCCCTTTCACTTGGAGAAGGGGTTTACTTTTTCAACGCCTGGATAGATTCTTAAGCAACCCTACTTTTCTTAATTGTTACCACTTAGCTCGTGTTCAGCACTTAAGTCATGCTTCCTCTGATCATAACCCACTTTTATTGACCATTGCTTTTCACCCTAGACTGGCTAGAAAGCCTTTTAAATTCTTAAATATGTGGGCTTGCCATCCTAGTTTTAATGATCTGATTAAGTCTTTGTGGCAGCCTTTGAGTTGTGGAACTTCTTGGTTTGTTCTTTGGCAGTACGCATAAGAAAGTGGCTTCTGGTTTGAAGATTTGGAATCATGATGTTTTTGGCAACATTCATAATAGGGTTGCTAATTCTTTGAACATTTTCAATGGTTTAGAATCTATTGATATCATGTCTGCTAAGCAGGTTCAAGAACTGGCTCAGGCCCATAGCAACCTTTTGGCTGATATAGCTTTGGAGGAAGATCTACTCATGCAAAAGGCTCATGATACTCATTTTCTTAAAGGGGACAGAAATACTGATTATTTTCATGCTTATATTAAAAACAGGATTACTCAAAATAACATTAGTCAAATCAGGGGCAGTGATGGGAATGTTATTACTGATGCTAAGGAAATTGGTAATAGTGCTGTTAACTTCTTCTCTACTTTATTTACTAGTCATCTGCAAGTATCTTGTATTGATGGGAATCTATTTAATGATGATAGACATTATATCTCCTCTCTTTGCCTTACTGATATTCCTTCTGAAGAGGAGATTTATAATGTCTTCAAAACATTACATTCTAACAAGGCTCGGCCCCGATGGTTTTACTTCCTCTTTCTATATTAGTTGCTTGGAATATCGTGAAGAAGGAAACCATCGAGGTCTGTTCAAAGTTTTTTTATTGGTGAGGATCTTTGCAAATATTTTTCTCGTCTGCTCTTATTGTGCTCATCCCTAAAGGGAATGACAAATCTGATTGGAGTCTTTTTAGACCTATCTCTTTAACTTCTGTTATTTCTAAAGTTATTAGCAAGCTCTTGGTGGCTAGAATTCAGTCTTTTCTCAATCGTTTGATTTCTCCCCACCAATCTGCTTTTGTTAGGGGTAGGGAGATTACTGACAATATTCTCCTTGCCCAAGAACTGCTTGAAGATCTGGATAGGAAGTGTCGGGGAGGCAATCTTATTATTAAGCTTGACATTAAAAAGGCCTTTGACACTCTTAATCGGGATTTTATTATTAATGTCTTGTTGGCTAGGGGTTTCAATGCCAATTTTTGTCAGCTTATTAGAAGATGGCTCTCCAACAACCACTACAGTGTTTTGGTTAATGGCAGTACATATGGCTTCTTCTCTGCTAAAAGAGGTATCAAACAGGGAGATCCTCTTTCACCTATTATTTTTATTATTGTTTTTGATTATCTCTCCAGATTGCTGAATACTCAACATGTGCATGATTCTGCTTATTACCTTAACAAAGCTCATTTTCAGGTTACTCATTTGGCTTATGCTGATGACATCATGATATTTTTCAATGCCTCTAAAGCTATTATTAGAAATATTATGAAAATATTGAATGATTTTGAGGGGGTTTCTGGTTTGTCTTTTAACAAGGACAAATGTCATATGTATTTTAGCAATTACTTACCACATTCACATCTTTTATGGGCTACCAACTTTACTGGGTACAAAATTGCTAGACTGCCTATTAAATATTTAGGAGTTAATCTTATTAAAGGCAGATGTAAGCAAATTCAGATGGATGATGTTTTGGATAAAGTCAAGGGTAAGATTAGGAATTGGAAGAATACTTTTCTTTCCAATGGGGGTCGTTTAACTTTGTTGAACAGTGTGCTTCACAACATTCCTCTTTATGCACTCCAAGTTTTTTATGCTAAGAAAAGTTCTATTGAGAGGTTGGAGAAAATTTTCAATTCTTTTCTCTGGGAGGGGGAGGTTCTAAAAAGCACTGGCTTTCTTGGAAAAAATTGTGTAAGCCTAAGTACTCTGGGGGGCTTGGTTTTAAAGCTCTTTCTCACATTGTTGAAATCAATATGTGTAAGTCGTGGTACAAGTTTAGATTAAGGGAGTCTATCTGGGCTAATTTCATGCATGCTAAGTATTGTAAAAATGTTCACCCTACTATGGTTACTTGGAAAAGTGGGGACTCCAAAATCTGGAAAGCTATCCTGAGAATTAGGCAGGAGGCCTCTAAGGCTATTTTTTGGGACATTGGGGATGGGAAGATTTCTTTCTGGCATGATAACTGGGGTATGCCAAACCTTAATGCGCATTCTCATCCTTCGCCTCGAGCAATCTGGCCGATTGCCGATCGCTGGACTTTGGGGCAGTGAGATTTGAGAAAGATTAGGGAGTTGGTGGGGCAGGACACTGCTATGTTTATTAACCAATTTCCTATAAATAGGACTAATGTTGATAAACCTGTTTGGAAGAAGCAGTCTCATCATTCTGTTAGCAAGCACTTATATCAAAATTTTCATTCCTTCAGTAAGTTGGATTGGGGGAAGGGGATATGGAAACCTATATTTTCTCCTTCTATATCCTTCTTCCTGTGGAGGTTCTTCTCTTGTATTTTACCTTTAGATGATATTTTAAAATTAAAAGGTTTAAGATTGGCTTCTATGTGTTTGTTCTGTAAGAATGCTGAGGAATCCTCTTCTCACCTCTTTTTCAATTGTATTTACTCTAAGCACATCTGGAATAGGTTGGCCAGTGCTTTTGGTTTGGTTTGGAATAACTCCTGTACTATTTATGACTATGTGAAGGTTTGGAAAGATTCAAACCGGGCTGGGAAAGGTTTTATTTTGTTCCCCTATGTTGTTTTGTGGTTCATCTGGTGTGCTAGGAACTCTTATAAGCACACTGAATGTCATCCCTCCCCTGATGCTACTTTCTCTAAAATTTTGGCCTACCATAACAGGTCGCTCAGGTTTTTACATAGAGATACTAAACACTCTAATAGACCCATGGTGGTTAATTGGGTGCCACCTGTGATGGGGACAATAAAAGCCAATATAGATGGCAGCTGGTCTGATTCCCACTCAGCTGCAGGCGGTTTGTTTAGAGACCATCTGGGGAATATGTTAGCGTTTTTTTATTCCCCTGTGGTGGCTGATTGTCCTCTCTCGGCTGAGGCCTGGGCTCTTTTACCTTCTCTAAAATCTGTCATCAATCTTAATTTTGTCTCTTTACAGGTGGAAACTGACTCCAAGAGACTGATTGATATATTTTTTAAACTGGTTGATACACCCTGGAATTTGATTATTCTTTTTAAAAGAATTTGGTATATTATTGACAATTCTATTTTGCATTTCAGCATCACTTTTATTCATAGAGAGGGTAATAGGCCAGCGGATTGGTTAGCAAAAAATGCTGGTCACTCTCCTTTTGTGGGCAACACTCCACCTCAGCACCTTACTCTCCTGGTTCACGGGGACAAGGTAAATTTGCCATACATCAGATATAACTAGCTTGTCTTATCATCATATGCTAAATCATTTTGCTCTGTTTCATGTATCCTTTCTGCTTTCTTATTATGGGCAATGGTTTTTTATTCTCTCGTTTTCTTACTTGTCTTTTTATATTCTAGCTTATCATAGTCTAGTGCTCGTAGTATTTTCATCGTCACGGCGGTCGTTTTCTCAGGTTGTGCAGGAACATCTCAAACTCAAGATTCCTTTTGTTACACGTGGATACTAGCCAGGGATCGTCTCCAGAGATCCAGTTTTCTGCGGGTTTGACTGTCTCTCCCGTGTTCTTGCAAATATCATGGACCTTCCTGTCTCCTATGTTGTTTCTGATGCAGGATCTTGCGGATGCTCCCCTTAAAATGGAATCACTAGTCTGTCTAATGTTTATCTGCATCTATTTTTGGACACTTTGTTGTCGAGTTTTGTTTACAATTTTACTGTTTTTGGTAGCTCTTATGTTCGGAACTCTTTTCTTTTTTGGAGTTTTTGCATTGCGTGAGTTGTACCGTGGGAGGAGGATGGAGGGAAACCGGACCTCTAGGTGTGAGTTATTATATTTTTTGGGTTTTGTAGTGAGGACCCGGCTCCTCACCTCCTCCATTCCGTAACACTTTTTTGATTATTAACACGTAGGGAGCTCGAGGAGCTCTTTCCCCAAATATATATATATATATATATATATATATATATATATATATATATATATATCAAATTAAAATTCAGTAATTTATTGACTATTGCTAATATGGTGTGAATTGCGTCATTGTTGTGATTTATATTGGGTTGAGTCATGAAAAACTATTGCTTCGGAGATTTAAAACGCTTCCAATAGTAAAATTCAATTTTTAAATTATCTAATAAATTTACGTATCACACCCGATGTCACTCAAGTGTGACATTTCTTAATAGATATAGGTAAATTATGTATTAGTATACATAGAAAAATTTCTTAAATAAATTAATTTCATGTAACATATTGTACAAATTAAAAATTGTTTAAATCATATTTAAACCTTATTAAACCTTCTATTCAAATCTTTCTCAAATTATTATTTGAACAAGATTTAAATATGATTTAAATGAGTTTTTGCTAAATTTGAGCCAGTTCTAAATATAGTTCAAGTACGTTCCAAGCAAGATTTGAATATGAACCAAATAAAGCTCAAATTTGTTTTCAGCATAGTACGAACTTAGTTGGGCCAAGGTATCAATAGGTAATACCATGTCTAATGCACATAAGAGTTTAGGATTTATTAGGTGAACATAGTATGAACAAATGTTTATCAATTCCTTTTCTAAGTTATAGTTGATTTATTTGTATTTTTAATCTTGGGTTCTCTTTTCGTTCTTCTTCATAATATAACCTACAATGCATTCTAATCAAGACCACTTAATGTATAACATCACTTGTCTTGAATAAGTGATAGCTGAGAAGTCAGAACTGGCAGTATAAATATTACGGATGGATAGCATGAGTACTTGAAACACCAATGGCAAAGGTGCCATGAAGAGTGCCATTCAAGTATCACATCACCCTTTCGGAAGCTTACATGAGTCCTTGGTCCATGTGTTTGTTCTAACTCATATTTTAATATATGAGAGGCATTTTCGGGAAAATTTTGTCATGTAATAAAAAATTAATAATATTTGACATAGTACATATTATGACTCGTATAAATCAAATTTTCCCAACAAAAATATATGAATTTTGTTACACTAATTTATATTTGTTAAGTAATTTTTTTTGCCTTACGTCCATCGTAGTCTAAATCTTAACCAAAGCTGCATATTTTATACTAAACGGTAAATAAGTTAAGATACAGACATCTGTACATCACTATGAATTCCCATAAAATTTCTTCATATAAAAAAGTCCGTACTTCTGAAGCTAGTCGATTAATGTCAAACTTCTAGGACCCGGAGATTCCCCCGTAAGGACGTCCCGTAGAAGAAACTCCGTTTAAGATACCTTTGGTGCAGCTCCAATGCAAAGTACATTATAATATGAATGCATCTCTTCCGCTGCGTACGTACAAGCAACGCTACATGGCCGAAACACCAACGTGCAAAATATACTTGTACATTGAAAAGTTACATAAGTGCCACATGATCGCTTTGTATTTACACGTCTAATATATAAAATCTAATATATATATTTATAGCACTTTAATGTCATGAACCTATATATAAAATATATATAGTTCACTTTTAAATAGTTAATATTTGTTATTTTTTATAATATATTAAGAATTAGAGTGTTATGTATGTAAATACATAAAAAATGTTTATTATGAATTTCAATTCTAATTTTTTCTAACGTGTAATGTATTTCGGCCCTACCCTATATTTTAAAACAATTCTTTATTTATTCCCGACAAAACATCACAACTTTATAACCATAACATTCTCAAAAAAGGTTCAAAACCTCAATTTCATCGTTGCAAGATGCCACTAAACTTCTTCTTTTCCCACTTCAGCTTAGTACTGAGCATAGTTCACATTTACGTCCAGGGACATTCAGTTTGAGCAAGTCTCAGCAGACCATGTCTGCCCTTCCATGGCTAACACTCACCACAATCATCTGGCTCCAAGCCATTGCCGGCACTAACACAGACTTCGCAGCCTACTCTTCTGAACTTAAGTCTCGGCTTCACTTAACCCAATTCAAACTCAACAACCTCGCCGTCGCCTCCGATGGCGGCAAGCTTCTTGGCTGGTGCGCCGGTTTTGCTGCTCTCCACTTGCCGCTATGGTCCCTGCCCGCCATCGGCTCAGCGCTCGGTGTGGCGGGCTATGGAATCCAATACCTTTTCTTCTGCCACAAGATCTCATCACTTTCTTACACACAATTCTTCTTCCTCAACATGCTGAATGGCAACAGTATTTGCTGGTTGAATGTTACGGGTTACAGATCCGTTATGCGACAGTTTTTGAAAACGGATCACGGCGCAGCTATCGCGCTTACAACCAGTTATATGGGTTTGACGCCGAATATCTACTTAGCTTTGGCTCAAGTTATTGTCGGGAGGAGTAATGCAATGAGGCATAAGGGCTTATACTTGCTGTTAAATGCTGTGACTCCAGCTGTGGTTGGCTTGTTGGTTATGCCGACGGTTGCGGCGATGAAGGAAAAGCCGAAGAATGTGAAGGCAGGGCTTTTGATAATGTTTGTTATTGCAGGAATGACGGGTGCTTTTGTGGTGGTTGAGACGATGTTTCCGGAGTTCAGGACTTCGTCGAAGATATGGTCGGCGATAATTTTGTTGGTTTTATTGGCGTTGGTGATAGTGGTGCCGGTGTGGAAGGTTGGTGAAGAAGTGATGAGGAGGGAGGGGGAGGGGGAGAGGGAGGGGGAGGGGGAGGGTGGTGATGCGGAAGGAGGGAGGGAAGAGGAGGTGGACCACGGGAAGTCGGAAAATGTGAACAAAGTGGGCGAGTTGGTGAAGAGGTTGAATTTTTGGGTGTATTTTATGGTTTATTTATGTGGGGCGACATTGGGATTGGTATACGGGAATAATATAGGGCAAATATCAGAGTCGCGAGGGGTGTCGGATTACAGTCTGCTATCTATATATTCGTCTTTCGGATTCTTCGGGAGGCTTGCCACCGCTCTGCTATCTACCTTTTTCAGGTTTGTTGGTACGGTAGTCAATTAAGCTTTAAATGAGATTTGAATTTTAGTTCAGATTAAGATCTGATTGGAAAAATACATGCCGAGTAATGAAAAATTTTTTATCAATTTTTTTTCAAATCGATTTCAACCAGTAATACCCATTATACATGAAAAGAAAAACCCCGATATTTTAATCAATATTGACTTTTGAATGCGCTTAAATAACTAATATTATATTTTATTTTAAAGTATATTTAAAAAATTATGAGATCCATAAATGATGCTATGATCATATAATTTTTTAACCTAATTGGCCCCTGAAATTAAATTTCCAGTCACCGGCACATTGCAGTCTATTTATCGCTTAGTTTCCCAATAACTACATTGGTAATAGAAGCTAGAGATAGTTCACCAACTATTTTCATGTATTATTGTCATATTATTTGGAGACTTAAGAGAATACTAAATGAAGAATAAAAGAAATCAATTAACTCCTTATAAGATTTTTGTATTATAGAGAAAAGCATATGATCAAAATAGAAAATATCAAATCATATAACACAATTCTCATGCATGTATATATCTAATACGTAAACCTTCATACTTAACATTCATGACACTAAATCTTCAATATTATATTATATATATATATAATATATATATATATATATATATATATATATATATATATATATATATATATATATATATATATATATATATAATTTTTTTAGGCTAGCTTAACATTTTATTAAATTTCTTTAAAATATTTATATGAAATATAACCTTTACTTTAGTTAAATTACCAAAATAATAAACGAAATTGACAAAATTATTATCAAAACTTGATAAATGCTAATAGTAGAATTATAATAAAGATGATATAATAAATTAGTTTTAATAAAATATATACATAAATACATATTTCTTAATTAAGATAAATTAGTAATAATATCTAAAAATAATACGAATTCATTAAGATTAAAATGAAGATTTACATAAGAATTAGTAGTATGCATGTACGTACATGCCCCTAAAATACATATATACACAAATACATAAATGTAATATACAAAGCAAATATTTTATTAAATAAAATAATAATACTTAATCAATTAATAACTTCTGCTTACATGAATATTGGAAACAGAAGCAAATACAAGGCATCCAACACTGGAGCCATTGCTGTTTTGATGGTCTTCATGTCTGTTTCCTTCTTCCTTCTCCTAAGCTCTAGCAAAGCCACCCTCTTCGTGAGCACAGCCATCATCGGCCTCGGCTCCGGAGCCATATCCTCCATAGCTGTCTCAGTTTCTTCAGAGCTCTTCGGCCAAGAAAACTTCAGTGTGAACCATAATGTCGTCATTTCAAATATCCCAATTGGTTCTTTCTTCTTCGGTTCCATTGCCGCTCTCATTTACGATAAGGTTGGGGTTGAGGGAGGTAAGGGGGAAAGAATCTGCATTGGGATGAATTGTTATGAGAAAATATTTATTATTTGGGGGTTTATTTGCTCTTTTGGAACGATATTAAGTTTTATTTTGTATTATCGAACAAGAAAAGGCATTGTAAGTCATCGTAGATAGTAATAGTGATATAATAACGACTTTAGGATACAAGACATGTTCTCATTACCTTGACATATCTGTTTAACGCTTTTCTCATGTTCATTCATGATGGATGTGGTAATTACTGTTAGCTGCTTCAGATTTACTTACTAGGCTTTGAAGGTAATAAATATATGATTAGAAGTTTTAATATATGACTTAAACCTTCAGATGTATTTTCAATTCTGACACAAGAAAACACTATAGAAAAAGAACACATTAGTTCCTAATGCCGAACAATTTCACCGATAGTAGAGCTAAATTTTAACACAGTGTCCTGTTATCTGCGGATTTACGACCAATACAATTCTGACAGAAATTTAGGTTACAAACTTATTAGCGTCTAAGAATTTTCACCCCCTAACATTTGCGTCGATTTTGCGTCGTAATATTCCATCGTAGAGATGATTGAGCCAGAGTTTAGCAGCAGCTTATTAACATCAATATTTAAATTGGATTTTATAAGACGTTGATTAGTTCGTGTCGATGACTCTGGGTGTTTCAAATGCTGTTTCAAATGCGCTGGTAGTACTCCCACACAAGTAAAACCAAAGAATAAATTTTATTTTACATTAGAATTGTAAGTAAGCTGTAGAAATAAAAAAATAATTTACTTACACGGACACAACGAGTTAGCTCGTAGACCCACTGCTATGTCCCCATGAACCGGTGCATCCGGCGTTGCAACTCTGTAGTGGTGGGATCTCGATTGAGCTCGTAAGTCTGTTAACATGTAAAAAGTGTAAGCATTGGATAATTGCATTAATGAATAATCGAGTATTGAGGGAATCTTTTCAACTTTCTTCAGTAAGTAATGTGCATGACCAAACCTCCACTTTGTAATGCAGTGGCCCCCTTCCCCTTTCGTCTCCATAGTACAGTTGGGTTGCATCCCTCATCCTCATACATACTAGAGTTGCCCAAGATCTGGTCGATGTCACTCATATTTCTATCTAGATACACCGCTCACATTTCCTACTAACCATAGTGAACGTACATACAGCTGATGCCTGCCATGATCCTACAAGATTACCAGATTTGCTGGCGATCCTCAGGTAACTAGTAGAAGGACCTCAATAAAAAAATATTAATCAATAGTTATTAGTATAACAACAAACATAAAATCATAATTGTAATTCAAATCTACTAGTTCTATCTCAAATTTCCTGAACCACATATCGCAAACTGTGATCAGAATCTTCTTCCAAGAGAGACACAAAGCATCATATCTACTCATTAAGGTCTCCATAATATGCATGATGAGCAACTTGAAGGGGTATAAATTGAAATAAAAATGTTAGTTATACGATATATCAAAAAGTAATTCAATTAATTATAACTTTAGGTTACTCATTCATTATAAGAGGACCAAAAGATGGCTCGCCGTGGTGGCTGATCTTCATTCCCAGCTGAAGCCATCTAAAATAAGAAGAAAAAAATTGATAAAAATAATACTAAGTTAAAAAAAAAAAGTGTATGCAGTAAATAAAGTATAATCACGATACACCACATAGAAGTACAAATACGGCAAACCATAAGTAAAAGCAATAAATGTGAAAGCAGGAAAACACAAAATAGACAATTTGTAAAATTAAAATTAGTAATACAAGACGTAAAAACAGAAAGGAACTAAAATCTAAAAATTTATACCAATCTTATTTTGTTTTACCAGATGAATTAATCAATGGCAAACTTAAATTTTATTCATTTATATCTTCATTAAATCATTCATAATTTGAGTAATCTCCTCATATGCCGTTGTGATATCCTTGAGGGGCAATCC
Source organism: Papilionanthe hookeriana x Papilionanthe teres (assembly GCA_022702705.1). Classification (NCBI taxonomy): domain Eukaryota; kingdom Viridiplantae; phylum Streptophyta; class Magnoliopsida; order Asparagales; family Orchidaceae; genus Papilionanthe; species Papilionanthe hookeriana x Papilionanthe teres. The sequence continues at coordinate 167,502,951 of CM040423.1, read as the reverse complement.
ATTCTCAAATAGAATCAAGTTTAATATAAAAGTTTGAAATTTCTTGCTCCTCATGAAGAGGTATAATAATTCTTTGCACTGTCAGTGCATATTTTTCAGTTGAAAGGATTGAGATACAATGAATTGGATTTGAAAGAACTTTTTGGCAGAATAGGTGAGATTTAAAAATTTTGATTTAAAATATTTGATTTGAAATGGCTTGATTTGATTCTCAAACTAAATGAACAAGATTAGTTGTAAAGATTTCTAGATAAACTTGGAAAAAAACCTAAACTTAAGTTAAATCTCGACTCAATAAAGAAACTAAAAAGGTAATCTATTCAAAATTTGGATATGATATCTCCAGTCAAGACATCCATGATTTTTCATCATTTTGTGTTTATCAGCAACCTTGGACAATTAACCAGTTAGATAATTAGAGGTCTCTACTATTATCATAGCGATAATGAGTGCAGTCTTTCATAATCATTAGGTGGATAGAGGTGCCTTCATGTATATGTTTGTCGTTAAAAGTCAGAGGTTGTCCGTCACCGGAATAGGAATCCCGACGCACGGTTTTTAAAATAGATTCAATTAAATATGTATATAATTTTGGAAAGTAATGTTTTAATTTGAAAATATGAAACTAAGCCATGCATCTATCTTGAAGAATAGGTATATTATTTGATAATGAGACTCGATTAAAAAAACTAAAAGATTTATGACATCGGTTTGACTCGCGAAATCTTTTTATGTTGACCGACAAATTCTCCTACCTAATATGAAAAATTAGACAGGGTTTATATTAAGTTGGGTTCTTAAAGTTTCCTATATAAGGGCAAGCCCTTATAGTTAATTACATCCTAAGCAACCGAAGTTACCTAAAAAAACTCTCGATGATGATCAGGAAATATTTCCTTCAGGAATTCAAAAGGTTTAGAATTTTTAAGGTCGGACATGAGGAATATCAAGTGATAAAGGTGCAATTGGGAACATTTATTATGAAATCTAAAGGAAAAACCTAGGGGATGCCACAGATCTTGTTGAAAACCTCGGTAGCTTCCCAAACTATCTTATGGTTTGGCTTCAATTTTGAAGAAAAATTATTTAATATTCATCCTGCCAATTTTATTATTTAGGGCTTATATTTGTATGAAACCGACCATATAAAAAGCTTGGAAGATAGAAGAATTTACTTCGTAACAGATGACGAACTCAGAATCCTTGCACAATTTAAGGCTTATATTGTACAACATGGTTCTACAAAAGTCTAAAAGATCAGTTGAGGATTTATGTCGCACTAGGAAAACAACCTCGAAGTCCAATAACTTGTTTAATTCTAGGAAAGAGAGTTGTTGTTGTAGATCTGTTTGTTTTCTCGAAGATGTTCTTCTACATGTCCTTGTCGTGCTACCCACAGTGCATGCTCTGATCTTCTTACTGAAGTAGCAATCCTATTGTTTAAAGTTCAAATATTTTTAGTAAGTGTATTTCAATGTTTTGGTTTTGTTGTTCAAATGTCTTATGGGGAATGTTTATGATGATTAGGCGATACTGGTTTGGATCACACGAATCCCTCATTCCAGCACTACTATTTTCTTCAGATTCACTTAGTCTAGATGATTTACCAAACTCAAATAAATGAATTCAATAAGTTCATCCAGAGTGGGGAAAGCTCGTTATCAGCATAGGTTGGCTCCTCCGAGGGATTCCGAATCATCCAAAGAGAGTGTATTAATTTAATTATCCTTTGTTTTATTTTTGAAAATGTTTTTTAATTTTTTTAAAAGAATTTTTTTTTTGGTTTTGAGTTCTGTAGGTAAAGTAAGCGAGTGCAGGTACAGTAAGTAAGTGCATGTAAGAAAATGCATTAAAGTAAAAGACAATGAAATTTTATTACTAAATTTAATTAAGTATATATCAACTTCTCTCATTCCAGCTAAAATGTTAGAACTGCAGCATATGCATATGTGATTTTATGGGAAATTTAAATTAACAACAGGAATGGAGACTAAGAAAGACCAGCTAAAGTTGTACCTAAAGAGTCCTGGGTCATAACTTCGTGGGTTCCTTTTCATTTATTTATATCTCGGGGATGATTTTCTTGATAAAGAGTTCAGTTGTCCTCCAAGGTATCCAAAAAACTGAAAAGGACTGCAGGGAAATGACCCTACACCTCTTTTGAATCCTTTGGAACATCTTGAGTTCCTTTGAACTTATTATGTTGCTAAATTATTCATCCATGAGTAAGTTAAAGTTTAATAGAGACGTTTTATCCCGTGCAATGAACTTTAAAGTTTTAATTATCCCTATGAGTGGGGTAACTATAGCTTGATATTTCATTTATGAATTATGTGAGTGAGAGTCCTTTAAGAGCAAATTGGTTTGCTAAGGAACTTAGCCAAGTAAAATTTAGAGCTGGGCTAGCAGTATTTCTAAATTAATTATAATTATTTATATTGTTTTTTCGAAGCATCATTAAATAAATCAACATTAAACCTAGCTCACTACTAAGCTCATAAGACTTTGTGAGTGTATTTATAATTTTATGAATGTTAGATTGGGTGAGCTAATCTCGATCCAATGTTGTGTTATAATCTAATCATTAGCTATGGGGCCATTAATTAGTGAATTATGGTTTTCCATGGTCAAAATCCTCACATTAGGATCATCCAATTTAATTAATGTACAAATTATAATAATTAAAGGAAATTACAATTTTACCCCTACTAAGGAAAAGTGATGAATTGATTTCTACCTCTTAATCCCTTGTGCCTCAATCATCTAAATGAGTAGTTAAGATCACATATTACCCATTTACCCTTGTTATTTAACCTAAATATTAATTAGGGCTTAAATTTCTTATTTACTATTTTGCCCATTAAGGCCTTATCACTTCATATTAATTAAATTTAACTCAAATGACTTTGAAATTTTTATGTTACCCTACTCATGGGTCAATTAAATTATTAGAGGAGAAAATGTGATTTTCTGATTTTTATTTTATTTTTAGTATTATGTTTGATGCATGAACCATTCCGCGCACTTTGCATAAACTTAATATTGCTAGAATTTGATATAGAAGTGTATAAATTATTCAATAATCGCAGAGCTACTCTTATCAAAGCAAATATACGTATCGCTCAAGTAATTCAGGCCTCTAATGGAGTCCTGAATATCGATCCCACAGGAAAAATTTCAGAGGCTACGAACTAGGATTATAGAAACCAATACAGAATCACGACCTCATAAATCGAATTGCCTATTTGTCACTAATATGCAATTGTAAATAAGATGGAATTTTAATAAACAAAATTTACTAACAATTAATAAATTTACTAATAAAGTCAGGTTCAATATATAAGCAAGCATCCTTCTCCTTATTAAGAAATTTAAGTGAATGGATAATTAGAATTAGTTTAAAACTGTGTTGTGCCAAATAGGAGCATACCTATTCTTTACCCTTTGGTCCAGACATAAAGAACATTGACTAATCCTATGCTTGGTTACTGAATCTGCGGCTAGGCTGGGAGGATACTGGCTCTCACTTCGGAGCTCCCATGTTCCCCTCGTCTGAGGGCTAACATCTACACTTCAGCACCCAAACGATAGAACCAAATTGAAGATTTTTGTCTGTCACCCTAAAATCTCTAAGTCTACGCCCGATAAATAATATTTTCCTATTTATTTACACCCTACTTTCAAGGACTTTGACCTCCCTGAATCTTGGATGTAATCTTCACTTTAGTTGTAAAAATTAACATATTTTAACAAATCAATTGGCCAGATTGAAAGTAAATTAAGATTGAAATGAAAAGATTATCACAACTTCTTTAACATTCTCTTGGCACAACTAATTCAAATCACCATTTCAAAAATCTCAAAACAAGGAGAAAGACAGAGAAACTACTCAGATCTCATGGAGAAGATACGACAAAACTTGGATTTCATATATAAAAACAAAGTTATACAATAAGTAAATACAACTTACTCGAATTCCTCCCTAAGCAAACTCCTTGAATTTTCTCTGAATCTCTTCCTTTTTTACAGCACACGAAATTCTCCTTAGAAGCACCAAGGAGGAAGAAATCTCTAACTTTCCTTCCGCTCTTACAATCTCTCGAATAATTCCTCACAATTAACACTAATATTAACTTCACTCTAAAACTACTAGGGCAAAAAAGACACTAACAGACACTCACGGACACTCTGAATACTCCTAGACACCACTTAGACCCCCTTTTTCGGCCTCAAATTTTTTCTTTTAAAGTAGTTGAAAAGTTTCCAAGAGTTACCCAAGCATCCCTTCAAAAATTGTCTACATTCAATGCACCTCGTGAGAGAACCGACATACTCGCCATCGGCGGCCTCGATCTCGCCGTCGACGGCCTTCTAGAGTACTAAGTTTTGAACATTCTCTTTTAAGGCTTATTGTCGACGGCCTCAAGCTCACCGTTGGCGACCTTCTTTGTAATTTATTTTCTGAACTCTCGGGAAAAATCTGTCGTCGGCGCCGTCGATCTCGCCGTCGGTGTCCAAGGTCAAATCTTCATATTTTGGTCCTTTTTGCTCCAAATTCGCTCCTTTTTGCATTTTTTGCTCCAATGTCCATAAATCAACATACTTGCAGCAAAACATCAAAAATACCTTTCTTTAAAGTGTAATATCATCAAAATCAATATAAAATAGGCATGAGAAATTCAACAAATTTTCAGTTAGTCAAAATCCCCCAAGCTTAGCTATTAATTGTCCTCAAGTAATTTTTAGTACTACATAAAAATTAAGATTCATTGTCGTAAAGTTTTAATTCAGAAATACTATAATTTTGATTTAAATAAATATCATAGTAAGATTTCTTAGAAAAATTTTCAAGTAATTAGATTACCTCTGTAGATGTAAGGCTATCTAGTCATTAAGTTTAAGATTTCTAATCTTTTATTCATTTCAAGTGTGACTATATGTTGCAATATCAATTCACTTAGAATATTCAGATAATAGGAAATTCATGAGAACAGTATTAGTAAAAATACTAGTCATAAATATAAGTTCATAAATGTATTTTGTTTTCCTTATAGGTTAATCCAAGTGAAGCCAATTTTTTATAAGACATCTCTTCAAGCTTCTCCTCACTTACTTTTTCTTTTATTTTCATTTGGATTGCTTTTCAATTTTATATATTTTTCTTTTCTTTTCAGGGACTGTTTTTCAATCATTTCTTTTTTTATCAGGTGAGGAATATTATATTTGGATAACCTGTTAATAATTTTGAACTTCACTCTTCTTTTCCTAAATTTGAAACTTATAGCATTCCTTTCCCTTATATGTAATTCATACTCTTTACATCATTGAGCCCCAATCTTTTCTTTCTCAACTAAATTCTTGAGATTCTTAATATTTCAAAATATAGTTTTCTTTACTTTAAATAGTTAACTTTAGTCTTATCCCCTTATACTAAATATCTTAACCTACAAAATCAATTTTCATTACCAAAAATATTTCTTTGAATCTTCTACAACATTTAAATAAAATTTAAATATAATTAACTGAATTAAATTTTATCACAAAAATCATATTTATAAATTTTGAAAATAGTTTAATTGAGAACACATAATAGTTAATATTTTTCTCCCCCCATAAACTTAAAGTTTTCAATATATAGAAATAATACAGGTGGAAAGAAAAATTCTAAATATAAATCATACCTTTGTACTTTAGGCGTTTTCATCTCTCTGAAATTTTGCAGGTTCTTCTAAAAAATTTTAACTTCAACTGGCCTGTAATATTAGGAACTTTTCTACACATATAACAAATTAGAGAATTTGTTGGGGTAATGAAAATTTTAAACATTTAACAACCACAATTGATTACACTACACAGTACAATACCAAATACCATTTGCATTTCACAACACAATAACAAACAGTCTACTATTTGATCTTAGAGTCCACAGTTACAATTACAATCTATGCATCACAATTAATCCATAAATAAAATACGAACTACAAATAAAATACACATATCAGAAAATAATACAATACACAAAATACAAATAACAGAATAAAAATACTACAATAAAACACACACATAGATACATCATAATCATCAAATTTTAAGATCAGACATTAAAATCTCATACTATGTCTTCATCTCCCTGGTCAGCAGGTGGATTGGGCTGATAACGAGTATATCGGGGGCATTCAAGAAAAGTAACATCAGGCTCACCTCTATAGTGTCTTGCCTGAGCCTCGTAATAAGCAATCTCGAAATCAGAATGTTGCTGAAGATACTCAGTATCATGATTGTGTCTCCGCTCTAATCTTTCAATCCTCTGATCTATTCTCTCAAGTCTTTCATATAACTTTTCAAAACTCTTCCACTGCAGGGTTATCTCATTCATCAAATCATAAAGAGTAGAGCAGCTAGAGGTAGGAGGGTCATAACTAGTAGAGGGGATATCTCTACTAGTAGAAGGTGCTTTACTCCTACTCCCAGATCTCCAGTTTTCATGGGATTCGTATGTCTTCAAATTAGCTTTACCACCCATTCTTCATCATCTCTAGCTTCCACTCCAGATAATTGGCAAAGTGCATAAATAATGCGAAGATGTCCTAGTCCTCCACTTGATTCACTCTTTGCCGTGGCCAAAATATTCTTATAAATTATATTCCCCACATTTATACTTCTATTGTTCTGAATACAGAAATTCAGAACTGTTCTGTCTCTCGACACTTCACTGTGGTGGTTGGTAGGTAGCAAAGTAGAACAAATGAAATAATGTCATGCTTTAGCTGTGGCATTCATCATGGAAAGAGGAAAATTCATTCGTTCACGTTGTTTAATTTTCTATGTCCCATTCCCATCAGTGAGAAAGTCAATGACATCGTTCAATGGACTTTCCATAGTTCCAAATGTCTCATACTCGCTAGATTAAAAATCGTGAAGTTCATAAAAAGAATTTATGCGGGCAACATTAAACTCAACAGAAACCCGTCTTACTTTTACAGGCTTGTCCTCAAGCTGAGTTTGATTGGCATAGAACTCTTTCACAACTTCTACAGCAACCTTGTTCGTAAAGTAACAAATGTTTTCCCACTTCCTCTCTCTAATAACTCGTTCAAATTCTCCTCCAGGATTATCAAAAACTCTATCTTGTATACATTTCTTTCCTTGGAAGATAGAAGTATACCTTGACTTGGCTTTTGCATTTACAAATCAAGCCTCGTCAAACTCAAGTCACCTCTTTTGTCGGGGAGCCATTTTTTGATCTATAAAATTTACAAAAATCTAAGCTAAACTCCAAAATAATGATAAAATGGCTTCCAAAGGTGACTTTAAGGATTCTAAATTAAGTTCCATGAATTTCTTCCAAGTATTTTCTCCACATTTTCAATTTTTCCATAATTTTTAAATGTGGAAGAAATTCATGGTGAAAATAAAAAAGTTTTACATAGGAGGGAAGCTCTTACAGAGGGAAGATGAAATCCGATGTCAAAATGAGTTGAAATTGCTCCAATTCCAAGATCTCTCAAGCCCTAGGTCGAGATTTTCAGTAAATAAGGGAAGAAGACGATGAATAGGGCGGTTGACTGGTCGAAATTGCGCTTAAAAGGTAATTGTTCAGATCTCGACATCGGCGAGGTCTTTCACACTGTCGGTGAGCTTCTTAAATTAAATATCAGTAGTCTCGAGAAAAACACATCGTCGGCGGCCTCGAGCGCGCCGTCGGTGAGATTCCTAAATTTTGATCATTTTCTAGATTTTTGCGATTTTGATCAATTTCAAGCCTCATCGACATTCGTTCGATCATTTTAAACATAAATTTTTAAGTGAAGAAGTGATGTATTAACACAAATAAACATTCACAACATAAACATCAAAATTATATATAAAATCTAAGGTTTACAATACACATTACACAACACACATAATTTAAGTGTCTTCTCAACCTAAATTCATCAATTCAGCATCGCAATCCAAGCCACAACACTCTAAATGCTGAAAACAAATATTCCAATCAGAATCTCAACTATACTAAGATCAAAAACCAAACTTAGAAAGCAAACAAACAAATATAGTTCAAATCAAGTCCAACATAAAGAAACATACAAAGTAAAGCAATTCTACTAATCCTTTGATTCAGTGCTAGTTTCTCCTCTGATATCACCCTGCTTGAACATGAACAAACAGGTTATAGAAGGGTCGGAAAGGGAATTCTTCAGTAGAATCTTTTTCTATCCATCCCACTTTTCTCATTAAGTGTATAAAACTTCCTTCGAAATGTCCAGTGTGATCAAAGTGCTTCTGCATCCTCCAATCAATGTGATCAAAGAAATGAGAGATATTGTTAATTGAATTTATTAAATTTTGTACCTCTTTCTCCAGTTTCTTGATTCTGTGTAAGATCATCAGCGTCTTGTTCGCTACTAGAGTTTGAATTTGAATTCAGTTCTGTGATGATTGATCCATAATAACGCCTAGATCATTCTTCTCTTCATTTGCTGGGAATATGTTGGTTGGGTCTAAAGGCTTCCAAGGTAGAAGTATATTTTCCCAAATCTCGCATGAAACTTGGAACAGACTGCATAATGAGAAAATTGTTGAAGGATGTCCAAGCCCATGAGATGATCCTTGAACGATCAGGCCCAAAACAGACTTCACAATTATTGATCCAATGTCAATTGGCAATCCCATTTGAATGAAATAATTCAATATAACATTTTCTTTAGTAACTTTACCGATCCTCATCGTCGGTAATAATTTTGCAGAAATGAAAAAGTGCCAATGTTTCGAAATGGGATTTAGAAGTGTAGCAGAAAAACTAATATACTTGTTTTCTCTAATTTCCCAATCTTCAGTTTGTTCGTTAAATATTGGTAGATCTCATTCATCAGATTTCTCGATCATATACAATTCATTAATTCGTGTAGGAGTAAAAGTTATCTACCTACCTCTCACATAGACGCTTCCCTGGTTGATTCCATGCAAATTGGCGTAAAACTCCTTCACCACAGGAAGGACTACTGCGGTAGTAGTGTAGCAAAATACGTCCCATCATCGCCGCACAATCATCTCTTCAATTAATGTCGAAGGATTGTTTAATCCTCGATTCACAAAGTCTCTTTCTTTGATTAGCCTTCTCTTTGACATCACTTTGTTGAAGAGTCCTTGTGCCTCGGGATTGACGAACTTTCTCTGGTTTAACACTCGAAATCTAAGGTAATCTATGGAATTGGAAGCCATTATGGATGAATTCAAGGAAGTTTCCATTCATTTTTTAGAAATGGAGAGTTTAGAAATCGTCACTAGAAGTTTATAGGGGAAATATTTCACCTAAAATTGCCATAAGCCGTCATTTCAAACTCTAGAAACTGTCCACTCATAGATCTCGCCGTCGGCAGCCTCGATGGCGCCATCGGTGAGCTTTGTGCAATTAAATGTCAGGTCTCTCGGGAAAAACTCGCCGTCGTCGACATCGAGCGAGTCGTCGGCGCCCAAGGAAAAATTTGCACAAAAAACTATGTGGTCCAAATACGTTTCAAATTTTTTCTATGGATCCAAATTTCATGATGATCAAAGCGTAAATACTACCACATTCTAATGATAAATTAAAACAAATACTCAACAAATAAAGATAACTATGAGTTGCCTCCAATAAAGCGCTTGGTTTAACATCGTCAGCCCAACCTATTCAAGTGTTATTCAAGTTGACTGAGCATTAAAACATCTCTAAAATTCAGTCTTTTACCCTTAAAATATGGTTTTAATCTATGTTCATTTACTTTAAATCTATTCCCAGTATTAGGATCTTCAATTTCAACAGTTACGTAAGTATAAACTTTAGTCACAGGAAAGTGTCCTAACCAACGAGACTTCAATTTCCCAGGAAATAACTTCAGTCTTGTATTATAAAGCAAAACTTCTTGTCCTGATTCAAAGTTCTTCTGGTTAATCTTCTGATCATGTCTTAACTTCAGTTTTTCCTTATAAATTCTGTCGTTATCATAAGATTCATTTCTTAATTCGTCTAATTCATTCATTTGTAACAATCTCTTCTCACCAGCGTTTTTTAAATTATAATTGAATTCTTTAATCGCCCAATATGCTTTATGCTTCAATTATACTGGTAAGTGACAAGTCTTTCCAAAAATGAGTCTATAAGGAATCATTCCAATAGGAGTGTTATAAGCAGTTCTGTATGCCCATAATGCAGTATCCAGTCTCGTAGACCAATCTAATCTACTAGGGTTTACAGTCTTTTCTAAAATTCATTTAATCTCTCGATTAGAAACTTCAACTAATCCACTGGTCTGAGGATGATAAGTAGTAGAGATTCTATGAATAATATTAAACTTTTCTACCCATCTCTGAATATATTTATTCCTAAAATGGGATCATACGTCAGTGATAATCACTCTCGACATTCTGTATCTTGTGAAAATATTTTTCATTAAGAATTTTGAAACACATTTAGCATCACAACAAGGTAAAGCTTGTGCTTCAATCCACTTTGATACATAATCAATTGCAACCAAAATATATAAGTTTCCAAATGAAGGAATAAATGGTCCCATGAAATCTAATCCCCAAACATAAAAAATCTCAATTTCTAATATGAAATTCAGAGGCATTTCATTTCTTCTAGATATATTACCTACTCGTTGGCATCTATCACAAGTTTTGATATATCTGTAAACATCTCTAAAGAGAGTAGGCCAATAAAATCCAGCTTGCAAAATTTTATGTGTAGTTTTGTCAGTCCTAAAATGTCCTCCAAATTCAGAATCATGGCATTTTTGAATAATCAGTTCAGTTTCTTCATAAGACACACATTTGCTAATAATAAAATCATTACATTGCTTATATAAATATAGTTCATCCCAAAAATATGCTTTCACATCATTATTGAATTTTTTCTGTTGCTGCAGTGTTAGCATAGGTGGCAAAATATCACTTACAATATAGTTAACTATATCAGCATACCAAGGTATTTTTCACTCATTAATATTATAAAGTTGTTCATTAGGGAAACTTTGTGTAATTTCATTATCAGTGTCAGATAATTCATGATATTCTAATCTCGACAAATGATCAGCAATTTGATTATCAGTTCCCTTTCTATCAATTACCACAAAATTGAATTCTTGCATCAAAAGTTTCCATTTGATTACTCTTGGTTTGGTATCCTTATTTTGCATCAGATATTTAATAGAAGAGTGATCAGTATGCATAGTACATTTAGTCCCAATTAAATAAGATATGAATTTATCAAAAGCATACACAATAGCCAGTAACTCTTTTTTAATAACCGTATAGTTAATTTGAACATTGTTAAGAGTTCTACTAGTGTAGTATATAACTTTAAAAATTTTATCATATCTTTGTCATAGAATAGCTCCAATAGCATAATCACTAGCATCACATATTAATTTGAATGGTTTCTCCCCGTAAGGTAAAATTATTATAGGTGTTGTGATTAGTTTTTCCTTTAATTACTCAAAGGCATTGAAGCAGTCTTCAGTAAATTCAAATTTCTTGTCCTTTTCTAAAAGTTGACTTAGATGTTTGGTAATTTTTGAAAAATCTTTAATATAACGCCTGAAAAAACCAGCATGTCTAAGAAAACTTCTTACCCCTCTCATTGTAGTACGAGGTGATAGTTTAGCTATAACTTGAATTTTTGCAGAGTCTACTTCCATGCCATTTTCCAAAATTTTATGCCCTAATACAATTCCTCCTGCAATCATAAATTGACATTTCTCCCAAATTAGAACTAAATTAGTTTTTTCACATAACTTCAAAACTTCTTCATGATGATTTAAGCATGCGTCAAATGATGTTCCAAATACAGATAAATCATCCTTAAATACTTCTATTCCATCATCAATTAACTTACTAAATATAGACATCATACATCTCTGGAATGTTGCAGGTGCATTACATAATCCGAAAGACATTCTTCGAAAAGCAAAAGTTCCTTAAGGACTAGTAAATGTATTTTTCTCTTGATTCTCAAGAGCAATACGAATTTAATGGTAAGCAGTATATCCATCCAAAAAAGCAATATTACTTGTGTCCAGCAAGCCTATCCAACATTTGGTCTAGAAAATGAAGAGAAAAATGATCTTTTCTAGTGGCAGCATTTAATTTTCTATAATTAATACAAATACGCTGCCTAGTAACTTTTTTGATAGATATTAAATCATTATTTTCATTTGCTTCAACAGTCACTCCTCCTTCCCTAGGAATACAATGAATTGGTTCAGTCTCCTTTGTGGATCAATTCTTTGTTTATGTTCATCGTTTAATAATATTCTATGCATACAAATCGAAGGGATAATTCCCTTTATATCAGCTAAAGTCCAACCAAAAGGTCTTTTGTACTTTTTTTAATGTATCCATTAATTTTTGTTCTTGAATTTCATTTAAGTCTGAAAATAGAATTACTGGTAATGTTGAAAACTCTAATAAAAATGCAAATTTTAAATGATTTGGAAAAGTCTTCAATTCAAGTTTAGGGGGTTTTACAATTGATAGAATTAATATTTTGTTCTCTGGTGCTGTTGAATCGAGCGTTTCAAACTGTTCCTGAATATAATCAGCTTCTTTGTTATCAATTTCATCATATTTATCATTTTTCATATCTTCATTTTCTTCAAGTTTTTCTTTGAAATATTCTTTTCTCAAATAATCGCATATATCCATTTTAAAACATTCATCATCTCTTTCTATTGAAGGATATTTCATTGACTTTGAGATGTTAAAGGTCACTTCCTAATCATTTACTCCCATAGTTACCTCTCGTTTTTGGACATCTATCATGGCTCTTCCTGTAGCTAGGAATGGTCTTCCTAAAATGATAGGTATTTACTTGTCTTCTTCCATATCTAAAATGATAAAGTCTACAGGAAAGATAAATTTATCAACCTTAACCAAAACATCTTCTACAACTCTTTTAGGATGTGTAATAGATCGATCAGCTAACTGTAGAGTTACAGAAGTTGGTGCAATTTCTCCTATACCTAACCTTGTAAAAGTTGATAGAGGCATCAGATTTATGCTAGCTCTCAAATCACATAATGCTCGTTCATAAAATTTTTCACAAATAGCACATGGGATAGTAAAACTACCAGGAGTTTTTCAGGAAGCTTTTTCTGAATTATAGCACTACACTTTTCACTGATTGCAACAGTCTCATGATCTAGTAACTTTCTCTTTTTGTTAAGTATGTCCTTCATAAATTTAACAAAATCAGGCATTTGTTCCAAAGCTTCAACAAAAGGAATATTAATTGACATTTTTTTTAAAATGTCTAAGAATTTAGGAAATCTTTTTCCCTTGTCTTGTTGCTTTAGTCTTTGAGGAAATAGTGGTGGTGGTCTTTCAACAGTAATTTTCATAGGTTTCAGAGGATAATCAGGATATAAACTTTCATTTTTCTCCTTCAGTTTCCACTTTTTCCTTTTCAACTACAGTTTCTTTTTGGACCCTTGTTTCAACTCTTTTCCACTTCTTAATTGAATAGCCTTGATCTGTTCTTTTCCTTGATCTTTAAGATTTACTTCAACATTGCTAGGTAAAGTTCCAACAGGTCTATTGTTCAGTGCAGTAGCAATAAGCCTCACTTGGTTATATATGTTTTTAATAGCAACTCCTTGATTTTTTAATTGATTTCTCATATTCAAAACTAGTTCTTCCATAGATAACTTCTTCTCCTTGAATTATGAATTATAAAAAACTGGTGGATTATAAGGTCTATAATTGTAATTACCCTCATTGTTTACATTTCTTAATGGGTTTACAGGATTGTTCCCCCACTGAGAATTAATAGGATTAGCATTACCTTGGTTATTCCAATTAAAGTTTGGATGATTCTTCTAACCAGGATTATAGTAGTTTGAATAAGGGTTATTTTTTCTATTATTTATCAAATTTAAAGCTTCATATGAAGATTGAGCATTTACAATTTGTCCGAATAAATTTTCTTTTAATACTTGAGGTGATTGAGAACAATTCATTCTGTTTTGATCTATTTTCTTTGAAAGAGTAGCAATTTGAGAAACTATCATAGTTAAAGCATTTGAATCATGAATACTGGTTACTTTCTTAGGATTTACCCTTTCAGCGGGCCATTAAAAATTATTGGTAGGAATTTCTTCGATTAAAGCATAAGCTTCTTCAAAAGGTTTAGCCATTAGTGATCCACCAGCAGCAGCATCAATGATGGATCCAAGAGATCCTACTAATCCATTTTAAAAAGTTTGAATAATTAACCAATCTGGTAAAGCATGATGTGGACATTTCCTAAGAAGATCTTTAAATCTTTCCCAAGATTCGTATATCGATTCTCCCTCATACTGACTGAAAGATGTGATGTCGTTTCTAAGATTAGCAGTCATTGATGGTGGAAAATACTTTGATAAGAATTTTTGTTAAAGTTCCCCCCATGTTCTAATAGATCATGGTGCTAACGAATTTAACCAAGCCTTAGCCTTGTCCCTACGTGAAAAAGGAAAAGGTCTAAGTCTGATAGCATCATCAGACACTCTGTCATATTTAAAAGTAGCACAAAGTTCTAGAAAACTCGCAAGATGTAAATTAGGATCTTTGTTAGAAGTTCCGCTGAATTGATTATTTTGTTCCATTTGGATAATTGCAGGTTTAAGCTTAAATGAATTAGCAGCTACATCTGGATTTTAGATATTTAAGTGAATTTCATCAAATGTAGGGTTAGCGTAATCTCTTAGTGGTCTAGATAGATGTTCATTTTCTATTCCTTGGTTATTTAAGTTGTTTTCAATTGTGTCAGGATTTCTACGTTTTTTTCTCAATTTTATAAATCTTCTAATAATGCGTTCTAATTATGAATTGTAGGGTATAAATTTTCATATCCAAATTTACACATAAAATAGAAATCATTATACAGAAAAATAGTTGACTAAATATGAAAATAAGTTGCAATTCTATTAAAAAGTTTTCTAATTGTCCTAAATTGTCCGTTACTCTAATTATATTATATTCCCCAGCAACGGCGCCAAAAATTTGAACCACTCCGCGCACTTTGCGTAAACTTGATATTGCTAGAATTTGATATAGAAGCGTATAAATTATTCAATAATCGCAGAGTTACTCTTATCAACGCAAGTATATGTATCGCTCAAGTAATACAACGCTCTAATGGAGTCTTGGATATAGATCCCACAGGGAATATTTTAGAGGCTACGAACTAGAACTATAGAAACCAATACAGAATCATAACCTTATAAATCAAATTGCCTATTTTTCCCTAACATGAAGTCATAAATAAGATGGAATTTTAATAAACCAAATTTACAAACAATTAACTAATTTACTAATAAAGTGAGGTTCAATATATAAGCAAGCATCATCCTTCTTGTTAAGAAATTTAAGTGAATGGATAATTAAAATTAGTTTAAAATTGTGTTGTGCCAAATAGGAGCATACGTATTCTTTACCCTTTGATCCAAGCATTAATAACATTGACTAATCCTATGCTTGGTTACTGAATCAGCGGCTAGGCTGATGACCTAAGGAAAAAATATATATTTTTTCCTATATGATTTTACTCATTTTTGGTAATATTACACTTTAAAAAGAAGGTATTTTGTATGTTTTTTGGTTTTAGGTACAAGAAATGACTTTAGGAGAAAAAGAAGCAAAAATGGTGCAATTTGGAGCAAAAATGAGTAAGAAAGCAAATTTTGGCTTGACACCTTTCGATAAGTCATTCGATGTTTAATCTCTTTTACACTTCTTGCATATTTTTCAATGAGATTACACTTTAAAAAAAGGTTGTTTTTATGCTTAATTTGTAGGGCTATCTGTTAGGAACGCAACTCAACTGAAATGGGGCGAATCAGAGCTAAAATGGAGCCAAACGGAGTGAAACGGTGGAGCTGCGCAGCAGTCTGCTCGTCATCGGCCCCCTCGAGGGTGCCAACGGCTGGATTTTCCTGAGAAGGCTGAAAAATGACTGGAAAGCTCACCAACAGTGCCGTCGAACCTGCTGACAGCACCCCGGACGACTATGGACCGATTTTTGGCGGTTTTGGGCCGAAATTCAATGTATTTGGACGCTTTTTCGAAGGGGTTCTTAAGGAAACTCTTAGAAATTCATCTATACTATTTAAAATGGCGAATTTAGGTTAGAAGATCGTAGAGAAACAAGAGAGGAATGTTAGAAAAAACTTGGAGAATGTTTAGGATTCTTAGATTAAAAGTAGAAATGCAGATTTCTACCCTTTTGGAGAGATTGGAGAGGAGATGTTGAGAAAATTTGTAAGGGATTGCACTAGCATTGCATGGATCGACAGGAGACTTTGTGGGAGAGATCTTCATCTTTCTTTAAAAAGAAAAAAGCTAAGTATTGTTCTTCATTATCTTATGATTTTGTAAACACTTACCTAGTGGATTTGCTTTAGTTTAATAAAGTTTCCGTTGTGTTTTCTTCGTGCTTTGTGACATATCTCTCTTACTATTTCTTCTTCTTTGAAAATAGTGGCATGAGAAGATTATGTCATTCTTTTCATTTTACTTTTCTTTTGTAATGAATAGAATTCATGTGTAGGATATTGAGATGCTTGCTAAAAGATGTTTTAATTATAAATGTGATGGTTTTTACTTGCATTTCATTTACATTACAAAAAGGGCTCGTTGTATTGTTAAAATTCGTTGTAATTGCATTCGTTGTAATTGCATTGTTCCAAAAGGGCAGTGTAATTCTCAACAAAGTGGAACTACATTAAATGTCCGTGAATGAATTGTGTAGTTCATGGGGATTTAGTGCATATAAATAGGGAAATATGGTTTCATGGGTGTCGAATTGGAGTTTCAGGGTGACAGGCTGAGATCCCCAATTTGGTCCTAAGATTGGTAACTAAATTCGAAGGTTAGCTTTCAGGTAAAGGGTGAGTGAGAGCTCCGTAGTGACACCCGATATCCTCCCAGCCTAGCCTTAGATTTAGTGACTAAACATAGGATATGCTAATGTTCTTTATAACACTCTGAGAAGGGGGTACTCGGAAGAGGGTAAAGAATAGGATTGCTCCTATTTGACACATACAATATTTAATGCATCTCATTCCTATACATTATCCATTTCATTGCATAAGAATTGTAGTTTTTAGTATCTCAAAGTTCTTCAAACCAATTCATCCAAAAAGGGTTATCTTTAGAATTATTATTTACATTTAATTATAGTTACTATCTTTACATTTAACACTTGCATTTAGGAGTAGTTGCTAGATAAAATAAAATTTTAATCGACATTCCAAACTAAGGACTATTAGTAGTAGACTAGAATTTGACTAAAGCCCTCTCACTTCACTTCCTTGTGGGATCGATACTGGGGTTTTTAAAGAAAACTCTATATTACTTGAAGTGATACGTATACTTGCGTTGATATAAGTGACTTTGTTACCAATTAATTGCACTCATTTTCATCACCTTAAAAGTTGCATCAAGTTTTGATGCTATTGCTGGGGATTTAGATCTTCTAGTAGTGGTGTCAAATTCTTATATTTTAAGTATATAAAAAGTCGCGGTCAAGTTTTTGGCGCCATTGCCGAGGAAGCTTCGGTTAGAACTTTAGGAGAATTTTAGTTGAAGTAATTAGGCTTAGACTTGGAAAACTGTAGTGTCGTAAAAACTATTTTTGTGTGAAAAATATTTTTATATGAAAAAGTGTTATGAAAAAAAAATTGTTTGTGTAAAAAATAAGATGTTCGTGAAAATATTTTGTTGTGTTGAGTATATTTCATCTAGTATTTATTTAATTGTTAATGTTGTTTGTTGTGTTACATATGCAAAACAAAGAATTTGTAGGACTTGTGCCTTATGATCCCGAGTTTGAAGAAAATAAAAAAATAAAAATACAGAAATGACTCGAAAAACTAGAAATGGAAATGGAAAACTTTCAAGATAATAACTTGGAAAATCATCATACTTCATTGAGAGATTACCTAAATCCTACGACAGATGAAATTCACTCAAGTATACAAAATCCTGTCGTTGTCGGCATATTTATAGGTTATGTTTTTTGAAAAGGGGGTCGCCTACAGAAGTTGTCGACGAATTTTAAATTTAATTTAAATTTAAATATATATATATATATATATATATATAGTTTTAGAAAGAAGCATTTGATTTTGAAAATAACTTTAAGTTTGAAAATTTTAAGAAATGAAATCAAACCGATCTTACATCCCAAATAGTTTATATAAACGAGTACCACATCACAAACCGTGTGTTTATCTCGAAGGACAAACACGCTGCTTGACGATGGGGCTCGATTAAATAAACTAGAAGATTTGTGACATCCATTTGATCTGCGAACCAATTTTATAAGCCGACAAGTTCCCCTGCTTAATATAAATGAATTAAACATGGTTTATATTACCTGGGTTCTTAAAGTTCCCTATAAGGGCAAGCCCCTATAGTTAATTACATCTTAAATGACGGGAATCACTTAAGAAAACTCTCTATAATAATCAGTGGTTTTGCTCTCAAGAATTTCAAAGTTTAAGGTTTTCAAAGGATTGAATTTTGGAATTTCAAGAGGGATTAGCTCAAATTTAGAACAATTAATTTGAGAGTCCAAAGGAAGAGAAGTAGGAGAGTTGAGGATCCAAGAGGAATCTTGGCAACTTCCCAAACTATCCTATGGTTTGACTTCAATTTGAGGATTTATTTAATGTTGTAATCCTGCCAATTTTAATTAATTAGGACTTATAGTTATATGACACAATCATACAAATAGCCTCGAAGATGTGAGGGTTTATGTCGTACAAAACGACTTCCTCGGAGTCCTAAAACTGGTTAGGGCTTAATTTACATAACATGATTATGCAAATGCCTAACAAAGAGCTGAGGATTTATGTTGCACTAGGTAAACTACCTTGAAATCCTATGGCTTTGTTATTTAATTTTAAGAAAGGTTTTGCTAATGTAGACCCGAGTTTTGGTGACGAAGATGGTCGTGCTGCCCACTATGCTCCAAGCTCCTTGTTGTTGCAGAAGGTTTAGTTTTAGAAAGTGAGAATTAGGAGATGAGAGAAGAGTTTTGGTTTAGAAGTCTTAAGGTTCAAATGTATTTATGTTTTAATTAAAACAAATCTTAAAGTTGATTAAACAAAACCGATTAAGATCTCACGGTTCCGTCATCCCGGCACCGTTATTTTCATCGGATTCACTTAGTCCAAATGAATTTGCTAAACTCAACTGAATGAGTTCCACACTTTCATTTAGACCATGGGAAATCCCGTTAGCAACACGTGGGTTACATCATCGGAGGTATTCCCGATCATCCAACAAGACGTTTTAATTTAGTTGTAGTTGTGGTTCTGTGTTCTGTTTGTGATTAAATTTCGAGTTGTTTTATATATTAAAATGTTGTGGCGGTGAATTTTATCTCGCTGTGACTTTTAATTTAGTTTTGGGTTTCAGTTTTGTGGCTATCCTAAAGGTTTCAGTTTTCATGCAGGGGGACAATCTTGTTTAACATGTAAGTTTTGCAAAGAAGGAAGGTAAAATACAGCACAGGTAAATAAATTGCAATAAAATAAAAGTGTACCTGGCAGGGTCTTCACATCATTCCAAGCTGCACTTAAAACACATGTCAGAGCATTTTATATATTTGCAAGAAACACCTAGGTAAAGCTAAGGGAAGGTTTTGGTTGTCTACCAAAGTCCTAATCATATAGCTAGTCAATTCCTATGACGTCTAGGTTTTTTTTTGTGTTTTATTAAGGATGATTTTCTTCATCAAAGAACAATGAAACTTCACTGATCTTTGAAAACATCCCATCAAGTTAGAGAAGTGCTCGGATTGAATTCTGAACATCTTCTTAAACATTTTAGGGATAACTTTAAGTTCAGTTAATTTCATTGAGGTGACCAATCAATCACCCGGGTTACTCTTGCTCAGTGAATTAGGATATTTGATTACCCTATAAGTGAAGTAACATTTCATTTGATATTTCATTTAGGAGTTATATTAATGAAAGTCTTTAAGGGGAAAATTGGTTTGTTAAAGAATTTAACCGCCTTGACTAAAGTTGAATTGATGATTTGGGATGATTTAATTTAGTTTCAAAATTCAAGTTGGTTTTCTCTTAAGTGTTTTAAATTATGATTTGAAAGAGGTGTTTAGATTATTCAACTTAATTAAACTTTTAATTATTTAAATTTAATTTGACTTAATTGTAACACTTTAGGTTAATTTTAATTTGTTTGATTTTTTTATGTGTTTAATTATGAATTGTCTTAAGGTTGATTTTCTTTAATATTTCAAATTTGTTTTAGATTTTTTTTTTAAGTGATTTCAAATTAATTTTAATGTTTTAAATTTATTTCAATTTGATTATCAAATCACTTAGCGTTTTAAGCCTTTAATTTAATTAAGGTTTATTTTCCTTTTAATTATTTAATTATTAATTTCAATTATCATTTTAAGAATTGAAGTATTATTAGAGTGATTCATTTAGGGATTTTAAATTATAGAATTAGTATCTTCCTAAGTCACATCCCTAATCTTAATAATCTAGATTTTAACTTATTCTTCCGAAATTCAAATCACTTAATTAATTAAGGTTCACTTCAAGTGTTTTCAAGATAATTAATGGATTTCTACCACTTAATTCCCTAGGTTTCAATCATCTAATGAAGATTTTAAAATCAGATGTTTTACCCTCCCCTTGATTAAACCTAAATATTAATTAGGGTTAAAATTCTTTAATTACCTTTATGCCCCTTTAGGCTTATTCATTTCATAACTCATCAAATTAAGCTCAAATGAACTTAAAATTTTTATGTCACTTTACTCACATGTCAATTAAGACATTAGAGGAGAAAATGTGATTTTTCTGAATTTAATTTAATTTATATATTTATTTTTATGAAAAATATGGGTTATCAATAAAAATTCAACAACATAACCAAGGTAAGTTTCAGTCCTTAGGAAATTTATGGGATGTTCCTACCTACTGAGAGGACCACTTAGACCAAATTTGGTGATTTTTTGAATTATATTTTATTTATTATAATTATTTTAAGTTTTAAGGTATTAGTTAATTTTAAAATCTCTCTGACCTCAAGGAGTCCAGAGAAACAAATTTTATATTTTTTTTATTTTTATTTGATTTATTAGAATTATTTTAATGAGAAAGTTTAAAAATTCATTTTTTTAATATTAAAATTTACATTAAGCCTCTAAAATTCAACATTTCAACCTAGGAACTTAGGAAAAATATTTGGTTTGTTCCTAAAAGATTAGGGAGCAAAATATGACATTTTTATGAATTTTAATATTTTGTGATTTTTATTATTTTTTAATTATTAAAATATTAAAAAAAGGGTAAAAAAATGAAAATTTTTAGAAAATTCAAATTTGAATTTTCTTAGACTCCTACGATATCAAAGAAGTCCCAAAACCAATTTGGTGAATTTTTGAAATGTATTTTGGGTTTTATGAATTTTTAAAGTTTGAAAATAGCCATGTGATTTAAATGATCCATTTAATGGGTTAAATCATTTCCAATTGACTTCAAATTTTTATGTGAGACTCCTCTAACCCTAAAGATCAGTGGAGAATTGTTTTCAAGTGGTTTTGATGCATGGTTAGCCCTATTTAATTAAAATTCAGTTTTGAATGTTTATGCCAATTAGAAGTATTTTAAGGGAATTAAGCCAAACCAAAATTTTCCTAGGGTCCTCTAGCCATAAGATACCTCTCTTAATTTTATTAGAATTTTTTAAGCACCATGCTAATTACTGGTATTAAAATGGAAAAACAGACACATAAATTTGAAAAATCAATATCTTGCCACAGAGATGGCCTATGGCCTTGGAAAATTCAGGGAATGTTCTCAAGAACAGAGGTTACAAAAGCCCTATGGTCTCATGCCATGGTGAATTGTATGCATACATGGAGAATTAAAATACTGAAATCAGTAAATAATTAATTAAAAATAAAATACTCAACAAAATAGATCAATTCTTTTTCCATATTATTCTTCTCTGTTCACTTAGCAATAGTGTATTTTTAGTTTATTTTTAGGTTTTTTCTATGCAAATATATGAATTTTTTAAGTTTCTGGTATTTAAATAAATAAGAAAAATCGAATTTTCCTACTTAAACCAGTCGGCATCAACTCATCCTCGACGGCTCCGAAGGCCCGCGCGCCGCTCCCTGATTCGGCGCTGCTATCTGACTCGGCAGCCACACGTCGCGTAGTTTATGTTTTATTTTCTGGTTCGACGCGATCTGGGCCGTCCCTTCGATACACGCGCGAATGGACGGCATCCGCTCATCGTCCCAACTGGTTCAACCAGAGAGTCGTCCATTTTCTAGGCTTAATATCTCACTCGATACTTAAGCAAATTAAACGTTCTTATGCTTGATGGATTCGTCTCGACAAGACGAACACATCCATACGGTTTTCATGCATTGAAATCAAGACAAACAAAATGGAGATTTGCTGGAAGCTTGGGAGGGAGGAGAGTTTCCATACCTTAGTCCAGGAGGTGAAGCCTCGATTGGATGTGCTCGAAACGTTCGTTGGAGTCTAAGGAACCTTCAGATTGAGCCTCGAGCGCTGGTGAAATGTCTAGCTATGAAAGTGATTAGACCCAATTTTTGAGCTCTGGCCGATAGAGCAATTGGGTGGCTAAGAGAGAGGGCTTTCACTGGGGAACTCCTTCTCCTGGTGCTGTGAAGGTGTGGATGAGTTTAATTTGGTTTTGGTGGAGTTTCTGGGGTTGTCCTGTTTTCCTGCCTGAGATTGAGCTCTGAAATTGAGCTCAACCAGTGGGAATTGGGGCAGAAAAATAGTGGGGATGAGCTTCTCTTGGCTGGGAGGAGCTCTGGGAGTAATTTGAGGGAGTTTGGTGAAAGAATTTTCAGCACCTTTGGTGAGGCCGAAAGGTGGGGATTTTATAGCCATGGCCGGAGAGGAGAGCTCAGGGCCAGGCAATGAGTGGTTTAGGCCGCTTAGGGTGAGGGCTGAGCAGGCAGGGTGGCTAGTGAAATGATTGCCCACTGCCAAGGCTAAATTTTGGGTTTCAAGGACACATGGGCTGCTCGTACGTGACTGTTCCGGCGGCTGGGGTGGCTGGCAAGGATCGTCAGGTGGCTAGGCAGGCTGAGGAGGAGTGGAGGAGGAGTTTAGCTCAATTAATTGAGGCATGGAGGTTGCTTAAGGAGAGTTTAAAGATGGGACATGGCCTTAGCCATGTGGCTTATCCCATTGGTCCAAAGTGGTGGACCATTGGTCCATGGCTCATGGGGCATGGGTTAGGTTAGGTTAAACCCACCCTAGGAGGCCTAGGGTCAGTAACCAAGAAGTTGGTTTGGTCAAATTTGGATTGGTTTGGTTCACTTTGGTTCATGTGTACACGTGGGTTCACATGGGTTTGAGTTGGGCTAACTTGAGTTTGGGTTTGAATTGGATTAAATTTATTGGTCAATATTGTGTAGATGATTGTAAGGAAGATTTTTCATGAAGACATGAAGTGGATTTGAGTTCATTTGGGGTTTCAATTTGGAGGATTTTGGGGTCTTGGTTAATTTTGGTCACCATGGGTTAGGTTGGGTTTAGGTTTGGCTAGAGTTTGGTTCAAGGCCAATTGATGGTCCAAAATGTTTCAAATGATTGTTAGGAAGGGATTAGGATAAAAATTGGGTGGAAATTTTGGACTTAGGGGATTCAATTTGGAGATTTAGGGCTAGGTGATAACTTTAGGGCAAGTTTGGGGGTTTTAATTTCAAAAGAATGTTGAGTTGGGTTAGGGTTTAAATTGAGAGCCAATTGATGTTGTGTTTGGTGTATGGATGTATTAGAAATAATTTGGAATTGAAATTGGGGAAAATTGAGTTGAATTGGTTTGACATTGGGTCCACATGAGTTAAAGATGGGTCGAATTGGGGATCTTGATAAAAGTGGTTAAATTGGCAAAATTGGCTTATGGTATAGTTGAACAAAATGAAATTAGGAATATTTGGGATTTTTGTATTTTTTTGGGAATTTTTTGAATTTTTGGAATTTTGGGCCAAAAGGGGTATTTAGGGTATTTGGAGATTATTTGGAGAGTATTGGGGTATTTTTGTGGATTTAAAAGATAGGGATTGTTTTAAAATGATTCTTAGGATTTTTAGGAATTTTGGGTAATTTTTGGGAATTTTTGGATAATTTTGGTGGTTGTGGGGGCCATTTAGGTAGTTTTGGGTAAGCTTAGGGGACCCAATGTCAAAACCAGAAATTTTGGAAACATGAATAGAGTTTCAAATAATGAAGAATGAGATTTTTTTAGTGGAGTCAAGATTGAGTAAAAGTTGATTTGGAATGGAATTAGGGTTTGGAAGCATGAGCCTTGGACTTAGCTAAGTCCAACCACTTTGGGACCAAGTCTAGCCAAATGATAACCACTTTATGATCCTTCTCATATTGACCGTAGCCATCTTAATCAAATATTAGTGGCTTTTGTTCAACCATGTGAGTTTCATAAGGGTAGAAAGGCAAGGGTTCAAGGTTTAGGTTAAGTGGCTTATGGGGTGTGTGTGTGTGTAAGAGAAGCTCAAGTCACCCAAGGTCACGCAGGGTAGCCCTAAGGCTTGGACATCCTATAAAAATTCACTATTGGTTGTCCATATGGTGGTTTTAACCTTCCTAGGTGATTTAGAGGTTTACAACCATCCAAGTGGGGTCCCAAGAGGAGTTAAGAGGTGGCTAAATTACTAAAGGGTGGGTCCCAATTCTAGTCCTCTAGGATAGTCAAGGAGAAGTCCTATGGCTAGATCCTAAGCACTAAGAGGAATGAGAAGACCTCACCAAAAATGAGGTCAACGGTCGTAGATACTGATTCGTTTGAAATAAATCCTGAGATTATCCAGTTGGTGCAGAACAATCAGTTTGGGGGAATTCCTTTGGAGGATCCCTAATTACGCTTATCAAATTTTCTAGAACTTTGTGCTACATTTCATTATAACGGTTTGTCAGACGATGTTGTTAGACTAAGGCTTTTTCCTTTCTCACTAAGGGATAAGGTTAAAATGTGGTTATACTCGTTAGCACCTGGTTCTATTCAAAATTTGGAGGAGTTAACTCAGAAATTCTTAGCTAAGTATTTTCCACCTTCAAGGACTACTAAACTTAGAAACGATATTATCTCATTTTGTCAGTATGAAGGGGATTCAATATATGAAGCTTAGAAAATATTTAAGGAACTCCTAAGAAAGTGTCCACATTATGCTCTGCCCGATTGGTTAATCATTCAAACTTTTTACAATGAGTTAGTAGGATCCCTTAGGTCTATAATTAATGTTACTGCTGATGGATCATTAATGTCAAAACCATTTGATGAAGCGTATAAGTTAATTGAAAAAATGGCTACAAATGAATTTAAATTTCCATCTGCAATGGTTAATCCTAAGAAGGTAGCCAATGTTTATGATACAAATGTGATTTCAATTATTGCATCTCAAGTTGCTGCAATATCAAGGAAGTTGGACCAATTTGGAATGAACCAGCCTCAACTCACTCCAGTAAGTGAGTAAAGTTCAATAGGGTGTATGATTGATTCTAACTTATTTTATGAGACTTTAAATACTATAAACAACCCGTACTCTAACTTTTATAACCCAAGTTGAGAGAACCATCCTAGCTTTAACTGGAATCTTATTACTTACGGAGGAAACCAAAAATGGGAAAACAATCATGCAAATCCTAATGAAAGTTGGAATAGGCAGGGTAACACAAGATATAGGCATTCACATCCACTGGAATCTAATATTAATCAACAATTTGAGGATAAGAAGATGTCTATAGACAAAGTGGTATTGCAAATGGGAAACATATTGCAAAGTCAAAATGCTGCAATTAAAAACATAGAAAATCTACTGGGACAAATTGCTAATTCACTTAGCAATAGACCCTAAGGAACACTTTCTAGCAACATTGAGATCAACCCTAAAGAGAACACTAATGAACAAGTAGAAGCTGTCTAATTAAAAAGTGGAAGAGAGATAGAGGATGTGGTTAGAAAAGAGAAAGATGTGGTGAGAGAAACAAAGGAAACTAAATGACTTGAAGAACATGTTTCTAAGGATCTGAAAAAATTAATATCTCCAACTAAAATCAGTTTAGAAAGACCACCACCTCCATTTCGTTAAAGACTTAGACAGCATGAGTTGGATAAAAAATTTTCAAAGTTCATGAAAGTACTTAAGAAGTTAACAATAAATATTCCTCTCACCGAAGCTTTGGAATAGATGTCAAGTAATGCAAAGTTTATGAATGATATATTAAACAAGAAAATGAAATTTGGGGATTACGAGACAGTTGCACTAAGTGAGGAGTGCAACACTATACTTCAGAAAAATTTTTTCTCGGAAACTTAAAGATCCTTGTAGCTTTACAATTCCTTGTGCAATTGGAAAAAGATTATGTGGAAAAGCTTTATGTGATTTAGGAGTGAGTATTAATTTGATGCCTCTATCTATATTAGAAGGTTAGGTTTAGTCAATATTTCTCCCACTACTGTAACCCTTCTGTTAGCTGATCGATCTATCATTTATCCAAAAGGAGTTATAGAAGACGTGTTGGTTAAAGTGGATAAATTTATCTTTCCTTTGGATTTTATTGTATTAGATATAAAGGAAGATAAAGAAATTCCAATTATTTTAGGAAGACCTTTCCTTGTTACTGGACAAGCAATGATAGATGTGCAAAAAGGAGAGTTGACTATGATTATTAATGATCATGAAGTCACTTTTGATGTATTTAAGACTATGAAATATCCAGCTAAGAGAAAAGATGATGATTGTTTTTGGACAGATGAAATTGATTATCTAAGTAAAGACCATTTCCAAGAAAGTTTTGAGAATAAGTTAACAGATGAGATTGAAATGGACTTTCATGATGATTTGAAAACGTTATTTAAAGAAGTCTGCACGTATGTTCAGGAGAGACCTGAAATGATGGATGCTACTAAAAATAGTAAACTTTTAATTCTATCTATTAAAAAATCTCATGAACTTAAGATGGATGTACCCCATACAATTTTAAAGCCTATCTATTTAGGGAATTCATCTACACAACCAGTCATTATATCTTTAGATGCGACTCAATCACAAGAAAAACCTGAATTAAATGATGAACAAGATAAAATTATTGAACTAAGACTTGGAAGAGAATTTGAGGATATATTTCAAAAGAACTTTGAGTTGAGAGAAGAGGATAAGGATATTGGAAGACCATTGGAAAAAATTCCTAAGGAATTAGAAAAGTCTATTTCCTCAACTAAGATAGATCCTCCATCATTTAATAATTATAAAGGGGAAGAATTAGAAGATAATTTGAAACAGAAGAGTAACATAGAAGATATTGATCTAGAATCTGACTATCTAGAGAGAATTCGATCCAAAATTTGGGAGATCTTGAATTATCATATAGAGATCCATTTCTTATAAATTTCAATAACGATATTAATATGCAAATTCAGAAAATCAATAAAAGAATATTGGATCTAGAAAGAAATATGAGGAACAATGATATAAATTCTTCTGAAAATGAAGAGCTTAATGAAAAATTACAATTTGAGGATTTTGTAGGAATTCCTGGATCTGAAAAGGATTGGGCGATTGATCGAGGATTACTGAATTGGAATTTTGATCCAGGAGGAATCATTTGTCGGGCCCGCGATGTTAAACCAAATGCTTTATGGGAGGCAACCCATAGTTATCAGTGTGCTTTGTTTAGTGTGCTTGATAGTCATGATTGTTAGTGTTGTATTGTATTTGCTTTATAGTGGATTGATCAGTTTGATTGATGATTGGTAGATATTTGGATTGTTAGTGCTTTGATTTGATCTCTGTCTGTGTCTTGAGGGAAGTGATTCCTTAACTTCTTGTTATGGCTAGACTTGATCTCTTGTAGTAGTTGGATTAACGAGTCCACTATGATTTAGGTCTCACCCAGACTTGAATGAATTGCGTAGTTCATGGGGATTGAGTGCAAATTAATAAGGAAATATGGTTTCATGGGCGTCGAATTGGAGGTTTCAGGGTGACAGGCTAAGATCCCCAATTTGGTCCTAAGATTGGTAACTAAGGTCGAAGGTTAGCCTTCAAGTAAAGGGTAGTTGCGAGCGCCGCAGTGACAGCTGGTATCCTCCCAGCCCAGCCTTAGATTTAGTGACTAAACATAGGATATGCTAATGTTCTTTATAACACTTTGAAGAGGGGGTACTCAGAAGAGGGTAAAGAATATGATTGCTCCTATTTGACACATACAATATTGAATGCATCTCATTCCTATACATTATCTATTTCATTGCATAAGAATTGTAGTTTTTAGTATCTCAAAGTTCTTCAAACCAATTCATCTAAAAAGGGTTATCTTTAGAATTATTATTTGCATTTAGTTATAGTTACTATCTTTACATTTAACACTTACATTTAGGAGCAGTTGCTAGATAAAACACAATTTTAATTGACATTCCAAACTAAGAACTATTAGTAGTAGACTAGAATTTGACTAAAGACCTCTTACTTCACTTCCTCGTGGGATCGATATTGAGGTTTTTAAAGAAAACTCTATATTACTTGAAGCGATATGTATACTTATGTTGATATAAGTGACTTTGTTACCAATTAATTGCACTCATTTTCATCACCTCAAAAAGTCGCATCAAGTTTTTGGTGTTATTGTTGGGGATTTAGATCTTCTAGTAGTGGTGTCAAATTCTTATATTTTTAAGTATATAAAAAGTCGCAGTTAGCTGGGAGGATACCGGCTCTCACCTCGGAGCTCCCACGTTCCCTTCGCCTGAGGGCTAACATCTACACTTCAGCACCCAAACGGTAGGATCGAATTAAGGATTTTAGTCTGTCACTCTAAAATCTCCAATTCTACTCCCGATAAATAATATTTTTCTATTTATTTGCACCCTACTTTCAAGGACTTTGACATCTCTGAATCTTGAATGTAATCTTCACTTTAGTTGTAAAAATCAACATATTTTAACAAATCAATTGACCATATTGAAAGTAAATTAAGATTGAAGTGAAAAGATTATCACACCTTCTTTAACATTCTCTTGGCACGACTAATTCAAGTCACCATTCAAAAATCTCAAAACAAGGAGAAAGACAGAGAAACTACTCAGATCTCATGAAGAAGATACGACAAAACTTGGATTTCATTTATAAAAGTAAAGTTATACAAACTACAATAAGTAAATACAACTTATCTTGAATTCCTCCTTAAGCAAACTCCTTGAAGTTCCTCTGAATCTCATCCTTTCTTTACAACACATAGAATTCTCCTTTGAAGCGGCAAGGAGGAAGAAATCTCTCACTTTCCTTCCACTCTTACAATCTCTCGAAGAATTCCTCACAATTAACTGTAATATTAACTTTACTCTCTAAAACTACTAGGGCAACCAAGACACTAACAGAAACTCACGGACACTCTAAATTCTCCTAGACACCACTTGGACCTCCCTTTTTAGACCTCAAATTGTTTCTTTTAATGTAGTTGAAGAGTTTCCAAGAGTTACCCAAGCATCCCTTCAAAAATCGTCCACATTCATTGCACCTCATGAGAGAACTGACATACTCACCGTCGGCGGCCTCGATCTCGCCATCAGCGGCATTCTAGAATGCTAGATTTTGGACATTCTCTTTTAAGGCTAGCTATCGGCGGCCTCGAGCTCGCCATCTTTGACCTTCTTTGTAATTTATTTTCTAAAAATCCACCGTCGATCTCGTCGTCGGCGCCCAAGGTCAATCTTCATATTTTGGTCCTTTTTGCTCCAAATTCTCTCCTTTTTGCATCTTTTTGCTCAAATGTCCATAAATCAACATATCTGCAACAAAACATAAAAAAATACATTTATTTAAAGTACAATATCATTAAAATCAATACAAAATAAGCATGAAAAATTCAACGTATTTTCAGTTGGTCAATGCAAAAATAGATATTTTTCAAGTTAATTCATTAGCTTATCAAAATTATATCATATGTCCTAAGGAAAATTATTGAAGTTTCACCTTGTAAGAGATTCTCTTGGGCCATGTTTCATGATTTTTTGGATTTTATTTTAATTATTATAATTATTTGTTTTTTTTAAGTATTAATTAATTATAAAATATTATTTAAGTTAAAAATTAGGTTTTATATCATTCTTAAGCCTCTTTGAGTTCAAGGAACCCAGAGAAATAAAATTCAAATTTTTTGAATTATATTTTATTTATTGTAATTATTTTAATGCAAAATTAAAGAAAAATCATTTTTAAGCCTTTAAAAATCAATATCTGTTTTAGCAAAATTGGGAAAAATAATCAAATTGCTCCTTAGTGGTCAGGAAACAATTTAGAACATTTTAGTGCGTCTTTGTATTTTTATGGTTTTTATGATTTTTAAATTATTTTTAATTAATTAATTATTTAAAAATTAGGAAGATGAATTAAAAATGAAGTTTTTATTTAGGTCTTAATTTTATTTTTCTTAGGGTTGTTGTATGGTTAGTCTTCTTTAATAATGTTGCTACCGGGTTGAAGCATTATCTGGGTATGTTAAAATCAAACTTTATGCTCAACATTCTCAATGCTACCAATAACTATGTTTATGTGATACAATATTCCCAGAAAGGTTGTTGAACAACATTTTGTAAATCATAAAATTATTGTACTTCACAGTTCAATGTTTAATCATCATAAAAAACACTGCAAATAAACTGAGTCATGCGGGCATCATCAATCATTTCCTTATATATGTCAGGTTTGTGTTCTGTTGGAAGGGCATAACCTGATGAGACATCAACATGATTGCATTAAGCATTTGGTTCTTACTCACCATGTACACTTTAGTACCAATACTCTAGTTTTAATCGTTTTAAGTACAACACTTACCTAACTTCTTCAATGGTTAGGTACACTTAATTTTTGTGCTTCACATAAAGGCAATAGAACTTACCTTTTGAAAGTTAAATGGGCAGTGTCTCTTCACCGTTCAAGAAGTCACCGGTGGGTCCTTTTCTTATTGATTACAATCTCTTATACATCTATGATATCAAATTTCGAATATCCATCAACAACATGTTTATAGATTTATGAATTAATACATTTAAATATCAATCGTATATATATTTTGTATCTATTGAATATTTGACACCCAAACTTCATTGTTTATATACAAACCACACACAATTCTTAAGCATTAAATATGTAATGCCTGAACTTCAAATTTAACATAGAAACCACACAATTTTTATCTGTTACACATCCAACACTTAATTTTAATTTTGTACATACAAACCCCACAAATCCTATGTATAACATACATACAAAACAAATGATTCTTATGCAATACATATTTAACATGCACCTAAGCTTCAAATTTTACATACAAACCACACACTTATTATGCACTACATAAACTTCAATTTCTACTATACATACAAACAACACAACTCTTATGTATTACGTATCCAATACTAAACTTAAATTTTTACATACATACTACAAAATTTTTATGCAACAAATACCTTAAACCTAACTTAATTTTCCATAAACAAACTACACAATTCTTATATATTGCATATGGAAACCTAAAATTCAATTTCAACTATACATATATACCACATAATTCTTATGTATTATATATCTGACCCTAAACTTCAATTTTTACATAAAAACCACACAATTCTTATGCATTACATATCTTATACTTAAACTTCATTTTCTACATAGAAACTACACAATTCTAATGTATTATATATCTTAATCTAAGCTTCGATATCTACCTAAACTTCAATTGTTATATACAAACCACACAATTCTTACGCATTACATAACTAGCTCCTAAACTTTAATATCCACACACAAACCTAATAATTCTTATATATTACATACCTTGAACATAAACTTCAATCTTTACGTACAAACCACATAATGTTCATGTATTACATATATTTTACCTAAATTTCAATTCCTACATACATACAAATAAACCATATAATTCTTATGTATTAGATATGTACATGTAAACTTCAATATCTACTTACAAACTACACAATTCTTGTGTATCGTATATCTCAACCTAAACTTTCAAAAGTAGCATACAAAGAGAGCATTTCTTATATATTACATATATATCCCTAAAATTGCAAGAAATTCATTTGGAAAAATAAAAGCCTCAAAATTTATAAACCCAAATGGCTCTAACTCCAGTTCTAATGTGAGGGTTCGGTCCAAAGGCACTTTTTTTGAAGAAACGAAGAGAAGCAGAGGGAGATGCGAGGGTTTGTGGAGAGGGGGGAGAATGATGAAACAGTTGCAGACGTCAAAGAGACACAATGAAGCTCTGCGAGACGGGATTAGAATTTCAAATCACTTGCGTAGGATTTGCTTTGGAGAAATGTCGACGCAAATTCATTAGTACAAGCGATGTCGGCATAGTTGATGCTATTTATTAAGAGTCTGTTTGGGGCAGCTGCAGCTTATCCAGCTTATCCAGATAAGCTGCTGATCTGGATAAACTGTTGATAAGCAGCTGATCTGGATAAGCTGTCAGTCTGTTTAGTTTGCGCTTATGAAAAACAGCTGATTTTGAAAAATTGACGATTCCGCACTCGTTCGAATAAACTCGTTTAGTATGTTTGGTTAGTGCGTTTTGTAAACAGTTTATTTGCAAAAATTTTTTAATTAAATAAATAATCTGTGCAGCATAATCTGCTATTTTATCAATTAGCTCGTAAGTAGATAAATTATTCTAATACATCTAGGCATGAATTTAGGTAATTTGTGTTAATATTATGAGCCCAATTGGATTATAATGTAATTTCATATCAATAGTGTAACTATCTTTGAGCAATATGTAAAAATGATAATATTCTTTATGTGATATAAAAGAATTGGGTGATGTAATGTAAAACAGCAAAGTGTAGGTGTTAGATTTATTAATACAGAGAAATCTGAAGGTTTTTGGAAATATGAGGAAGAAAAATAGTTTAAACAGATATTGCCTATTACCCAGTCTTTTCATCACTAGCATACAAAGGAATTTTTCCCGAATATGTGAATATTAATAGCTCCTTTTTATATTGTCAAGTTTATTGAATTGTAGAAACTAAACATGTTTAGCACGTTTAACAATCAAACGAAAAGCAAACCCAAATACGCTGAAACAAATGCCACATTTACTATTACTGTTTATCTCATCCTAGTTATGAGAGAGAAGCAGTGGTTGATAATGCACTTTTATTGTAATAAAAACTTTTTTCCTCATAACTTTATTAACAGGACAATTACTGAGGTTCACAAAATTGTGGATACTTCAAGCATACTGTCAATGAATGGTATGAAGGGAATATAGAAAATATTCCATATCATGCATCCAATAAACACTGAAAAGAAAAATGTTCAATTGTACACAAATTCAAATATCTGAGCTATCAAAAAGCTATCAAAATGTTCAATTGTTCAATTGTGCACTTTTTTCAATTTTGTAAGAAGGCTATTTATCTAACAGAACTACACAGTGAAAATAGAATTAGCAGCACAAACCAGAAAGCCAAATCAGCGGCAAAACCCGAAAGCCAAATCAGCACAGAACTACATACTGAAAATAGAATATATGGCGGTGTTCATAATAACAAATCAGCAGCACAAACCCGAAAGGCAAATCAGCGGCAAAACCATGCAATTGAGTTCACATATGCATAATATATATATACATGGAAATGAGAAGGAAAAAAAATTAACAGCAATAATAAATTTCCAAAGAGCACTCAACACATTTGACTTCCACATTGGAAAATAGATACACCTTTCCATGCTTGATTTGTTTGTGGGAGCAGAAAGGGATATTAAGAACAATAATATCCCTTTCTAATTCTAGCGCCATCAACTCCTCATAATGAGGGTTGTAGATTGCTCTAACATTCAACACTTCATGCAAACATGATAGTGCTGGAAGAAGAAGAGGAGTACCCAAGAAGAAGAGCAGTACCGAAGATCAGGAAAGAAGCGGATCTGGAGGAAGACGTGGATGGCACGGGATCGCTGCTGCTGCGAATGCTAAGATCGAACGGGAGATTACTGCTGTCGCTTCCTTGTCGATCCGAAGAATGGGAGAGTTTCTAGCGAGCAGATTCGAAGAAGTCGAGCGAGCGAGAGGATACGGGAACAAGCCGAGCGAGCGAGAGGATACGGGAAGAAGCCGATCGAGCGAGCAGATGCGAAGATACGGGAAGAAGCCGAGCGAGAGGCTTCGCGCTGCTGCTAGGTTACGGGAAAAAAATGCCGAGCGAGCGAGAGGATGCGAGGGTCACGGGGTAATAACACGCGAAAAAACCTAAAAACGCGATCGAAAAAGCGGCCCGCGGGATCACCCCTGCGGGCCGCTTCTTTCACAAAAATAAAAGTTCATTTTTAAATCTGTACTTCAAAAATGTGAACCAAACAGTGCGAGGGCGTTTTTAAAAATGCCCCCGCACTTATAAGCTGTCCCAAACAGGCACTAAGTATAATTTGTTGAAAATAACTCGCACGAAGTATGACATAAACATATTGTGTTGACATTTTGTTAACGTTAAATTTATTGCGAACAATTAGCGTGGATAGCATTTGATGCAAACTTTCCTGTAAATAGCTGCAAAATCATTTTCACCCTGAAACATGTACAAATCTGACGCAAACTTTTTGTCGAAAAAATTCTGACGCTATTTAATCTATTCCTGTAGGATACGTTATGGGAACGGGGGAGAAAGAAGGGAGAGAGAGAGAGAGATTATTATATACATTATAGGATACATTATGTGTATATGAATATACATTATGTTTATATGAATAATATTTTGGCCACCTGCAAAAAATAAAAATAAAAATAGCTATCCAGCATATATAATTTTCTTGCCTTACGTCCATCCTAGTCTAAATCTTAACCAAAGTTGCATATTTTATACTAGACGGCAAATAACTTATGATACAGACATCTGTACATCACTATGAATTCCCATAAAAATTCTTCAGACGGAGATTCCCCCGTAAGGACGTTCCGTAGAAGAAACTCCGTTTAAGATACCTTTGGTACAGGTCCAATGCAAAGTAAGTACATTATAATATGTTGTATCTCTGCCGCTGCGTACGTACAAGCAACGCTACATGGCCGAAACACTATCGTGCACAGTATATTAAAAATTTAATACCTTTGTATTTAAACATCAACTATATAAAATTTAATATGTATATATATAACACTTTGATGTGATGAATCTATATAATATATATATATATATATATATATATATATATATATATATATATATATATATATATATATATATATATGATACATATGATAGATGGCGTTGACGGCTAGGGTTTCGCTCTTGGGGTTTCATGGCGATTCGCGGGCGAACTCCGTCGTTTAGGCGTGCTGTCCCTCAGTCCGGTCTTCTCCCGGGCGATCGCCGTCGCCCGGGCTTCGGTGATCTCTCCTCTTTTTTTCTCTCTGCTGTTTTCTTTACTTTTTTTTGTTATCTGTGATGGAGCGTAACTACGCCAACGCCGTCACGGGGGGCTCTCTTATGACCTCCAGGAACCACTCTTGCTATTTCCCACAATCTTTTCATGAGGCTTGGGAGATGGGTGGGGGTGAGTATAGTTTCATCAAGAAGCTCGGAAGGAAAAATGGCAAGCCTGCTCTTTTTCTTTCGGAGGAGACTAACATTCTTGCTTCTTCATGTCGTTTTGTGTTGATTGGCAAGTTTCTTTATGGTCATCCGAAGTTAGACATCATCCGGAAGGAGTTTGACTCCCTAAAGCTCACTGGCGCCTGGAAGATAGGTTCGGTCGATGGTAGGCATATCCTTATAGATCTAACTAACGATGTCGACTACACAAATGTTTTTGCTCGTAAAGTTACGAAAATTGACAATAGGTATATGCGTATTCTAAAATGGAGCGTTGATTTCAACCCCAAAGTCGAATCCCCGTTATTCCGACTCGGATAAAATTTCCCGAGTATAAGTACCATCTTTTTAACCACGAAATTCTTTATTCTCTTGCAAAAGGTTTTGGTACGCCTCTTAGAGTAGATAAACCTACGGTTGATCATTCAAAGCCCGCGAGATGCTTGTTTTTAGTTGAGAGGAACATCACCTGACTCTATCCGGACGAAGTCCGGATAGGTTCCTCTCACACCGGATACTCGGCAGACGAGTTATTATGGGCTCACACCCACCTTATTGCTCTCACTGTGCTATGTTTGGCCACTCCCCTTCGATTTGTTATAGACTTCACCCCCATCTTAAACCTACTACTTTGCCCACAGCCACCATTCACACTACCCAACAGCCTCTACCCGCTGAGCCCCCTTCACTAATACCTGCTGCATCTACTGTCACTCCACCTCCTCTAAACCTCCCCATTATCTCCCCTGTTATCATCCCCCCGACCAAACCTTTATCCTCTTTGGAGGAAGATTGCAGTTCAAACGCTAATAACCCAAACAAGGTTGAGGCTACTTTTAACACTCATGTTCCTACACCTTTAGATGACCAAGTTGATCCTCCCTGTGATCAGGGGACCTCCCCATGTCACAATGCATCACCTACTTTGATCTTTCCTTTGGAAAACTCAACCCCTTTATGTTCAACTCCCAACAACACTTCTCCTTGCAAACCCAACAATGTCCTGGGTTTGGATGACACAAACCAATCATTGGATAAAAATGGTGATGCTAATTCCCACCACAGCTCTACTAGTGAACTGTCTTTAACAGTTGAAGATGATCAAAATATCCAGATTTTGCTTCCTGATGTTGTCCCTTCTGATCTAAATACGTTAAATTTTAGATCTGAAGTGTATCCTCTCTCTGACTCTGTCCCGCTTCCTACTCCTTGTGTTCCAAAGAGACTAGCAATCATGCCGAGTCTACAGAACGTCACAAAATCCTCCCACATCTACCCAACTTATGGACAAGCAAGCCCACATCAACACAACACCTGCTGTTGTTGAATCTTGTTATAATGTTAATGATTCTACTATATTGGAGGCACACTCTGATATGGAAACTGAATGGATTATTCAAAAGTCTAATAGGAAAAGAAGTAAGAAACAATTTCCTGGAACCATATTAAGTACTGAACAAGTTGCCCCTAGTTTGTCTGAAAGTGAAATTTTACCTCCCTCTTCTAGGACAACTAGAAGAGGTGGAAAGCATTATGTCTAACATTATGGTTTGGAATATTAGGAGAGTGGCTGATCCTCCCTCCCTTAAGCGTCTGAAGCACCTTTGTAGGATCCATCACCTGGATATATTTGCCATTTTAGATCCTATGGTCATTAATAATAAAGAGAAAATCTTTAAATGTTTCCCTCTTTACTCTTACCATTGCAACTATAATAATAAAATTTGGGTGTTTTGGAAAAAAAACATCAATCTTCATATCATTGAAGATGATAAACAATTTGTGCTTGCTCATTATAATTATGATTGTTTCAATGGTTGGTTAACTTTTGTTTATGCTAGCACCATTCTTGCTGATAAGTACATCCTCTGGAATAAGCTCATTGCCATAGGAAATTCTATTAATGATAGCTGGTTTGTTGGAGGGGATTTTAACATGGTCATGTCCGTTTCTGAAAGGAGAGGGGAGCCAACATTGACTCTAATTTAATGCATAAATTCCGTGAGAGCATCTCTCGAGCCGCTCTCTATGACTTGGGGTTCATTGGTCCTCCTTTCACATGGAGAAGAGGTCTGCTTTTTCAAAGATTAGATAGATTTTTTGGTAACCCCAATTTTTTTAACTATTATAAATTCTTTAGGGTTCAACATCTCAGTCATGCTTCCTCTGATCATAATCCCCTTCTCTTACATCTTGCTTTTCACTCCAAACCAGGCAGATCCCCCTTTAAATTTTTAAATATCTGGACTACTCACCCCACTTTTCTTGATCTTATTAAAGCTCCGTGGCAACCTATGAGATGTGGTTCTCCATGGTTTGTTTTGTGGCGACTTCATAAGAAGGTTCGTTACTGGGCTTAAGAACCTGGAATCATGAGGTCTTTGGTAACATTCATACTAGAGTGGCTAACTCTTTGCGTATCGTCAATAACTTAGAAGCTAATGTTATTATGTCCGTCGAGAATGTGCAGGAGCTTGCTCATGCCCAATGCATTCTTCTTGCTCGATATAGCTCTTGAGGAAGATCTTCTCATGCAAAAAGCTCATGATATTCATTTCACTAAAGGGGACGAAACACTAATTATTTCCATGCTAAGATCAAAAATAGGATAAACAATAATATCATTAACCAAATCAATGATTGTGATGGCAATGTTCTTAATGACTCTTTGGACATTGGTAGGAGTGCTGTTAGTTATTTTTCTACTTTATTTAATAGTAATGTGCAGGTTTCTTGCTTTAATGGCAATCTCTTTAATGCTGATAAAGAATATGTTACCTCTATTGGCCTCACTGATGTCCCCTCTGAGGAGGAGATTTATATTGCTTTAAAGAGCTTAAATTCTAATAAAGCACTCGGTCCTGATGGTTTTACCTCTTGCTTTTATATCAATTGTTGGGATGTTATTAAAAAAGAATTCATTATGGCTATACAAAGTTTCTTTTTGGGGGATGACCTTTGCAATTATTTTTCAGTAGCTTTGATTGTGCTTATCCCAAAAGGCAATGATAGA
Source organism: Papilionanthe hookeriana x Papilionanthe teres (assembly GCA_022702705.1). Taxonomy (NCBI): domain Eukaryota; kingdom Viridiplantae; phylum Streptophyta; class Magnoliopsida; order Asparagales; family Orchidaceae; genus Papilionanthe; species Papilionanthe hookeriana x Papilionanthe teres. The sequence continues at coordinate 167,464,250 of CM040423.1, read as the reverse complement.
TCTAAATGGAATAACTTTAGACCTATTTCCTTAACATCTGTGTTATCTAAAGTAATCAGTAAAATTTTGGTTGCAAGGCTGCAACCACATCTTGACAAGCTGGTATCTCCTCATCAATCTGCCTTTATTAAAGGCAGGGAGATCACGGATAACATACTGCTGGCCCAAGAGCTTCTTGAAGATTTGGATAGGAAGTGCAGAGGAGGTAATATCATTCTGAAACTTGACATCAAAAAAGCTTTTGACACTATTAATTGGGACTTCATACTGAATTTTTTGTCTGTCAGAGGCTTTAATGCTAATTTCTGCCTTTTAATTAAAAGATGGCTATACAACAATCACTATAGCATCTTGATCAATGACAGCTCCCATGGTTTCTTCTCTGCTAATAGAGGTATTAGCGAGGAGACCCCTATCTCCGGTCATCTTTATCATTGCATTTGATTACTCTGTCTAGACTGCTTAATAATCCTCATATCAATGCAAGTGCTTATTTCACTAACAAGGCTCATTTTCCTGTTAGCCACTTGGCTTATGCTGATGACATTGTGGTGTTCTCTAATGCTTCTAAGGTTACTATTAAAGCCTTGATGAAAACCTTAGGTGATTTTGAGAAGGCTTCTGGTATGACTTTTCACAAGGATAAGTGTCAAATTTTCTTCAACGAAGCACTTATCTCATGCACATCAATTATGGGTTACCAATCACACTCGGTTACATTGTCGCTAAGCTTCCTCTTAAGTATTTAGGTGTTAATCTTATTAGGGGTAGATGTAAACAAATTCAAATGGATGATGTTATTGACAAAGTTAAGCAAAAAATTTTTCACTGGAACAATTCTTTCTTATCTAATGGAGGTCGTTTAACTCATTGAATAGTGTTCTGCATAGCATTCCCCTATATGCTCTCCAAGTTTTTAATGCAAAGAAAAGCTCCATTACTTTACTTGAAAAGGTTTTCAATAGATTTCTTTGGGAAGGTGGGGGGGCCAAGAAACATTGGCTCTCCTGGCGTAGGTTGTGTAAGCCTATGTTTGCTGGGGGGTTGGGCTTCAAAGCCCTACCCCATATTGTTGATATAAACATGTGTAAGTTGTGGTATAAGTTTAGACTTAGGGAATCGATTTGGGCTAATTACATGCATGCTAAGTACTGCAGTATCGATCATCCTGCTGTTGTTAAGTGGAAATCTGGTGATTCTAAAATATGGAAGGCTATCCTGACTCTTAGGACTAAAGCATCACAGGCTATGTTTTGGGATATTGGTGATGGGAAAGTTTCCTTTTGGCATGATAGTTGGGGTAGTCCTAATCTCTGTCTGGATGCACAGTCACCTATTCAGGATAAACTTTTGGTTGCTGATTGCTGGTCTTATGGGAATTGGGACATTTCTAAGCTTAGGTATCCGGTTGGTATTGATTCGCTAAGCTTATCACCCAAATTCCTATAAGAACTTCTCATCATGACAAACCTATTTGGAAGAAAAATTTGCAGCTCTCCGCTAGCAAGCATCTTTACAATATGTTTAATTCCTTCTCTATCGTTAATCGGGGGATTGAGATTTGGAATCCTATTTTTACCCCCTCTATTTCTTTTTTTCTTTGGAGGTACTTTTCTCTGTTACTACCATTGGATGATATTTTGAAGCTCAAAGGCTTAAAATTGGCTTCCATATGCCTGCTCTGTTTAAATGATGAGGAGTCCTCTCCTCATTTATTTTTTTAAATGTCCTTATTCTAAAAGCATTTGGAACAGGCTGGCTGTTTTTTTTGGGCTTACTTGGCCGGACTGTTACTCCATCACTGGTTACTTGAAGACCTGGAAGTCTGTTAATCATGCTGGGAAGAGTTTTGACTTTTTCCCTTATGCTGTGTTATGGTTTATTTGGAATGCCAGGAACGATTTTAAACATGTTGTTTGCAAACCATCTGTTGAGGTTACTTTCTCTAATATTTTAGCCTATTATAACAGAGCTTCTAGGCTGTTCACTTCTGATAACACTATTGTTAAGAAGCTCATTATCGTTAGATGGCTTCCTCCTCCTTTAGGGGTTATCAAAGTTAATATTGATGGTAGCTGGTCCACTTCTCATGCTGGTGTGGGGGGTGTTTTCAGGGATCATCAGGGTAAGTTAATTACCTACTTTTCTTCCCCTGTGGTGGCTGATTCCCCTCTCATAACAGAAGTTTGGGCTCTCTTTCTGGCTTTGAGATCTGCTATTATTTTTAAGTTTAACCATCTTTCGGTGGAAACTGATTCTACTTTGCTTATAAACATGTTTCTTAAGCTGGATGCCACTCCTTGGAATCTATTGTTTCGTTAGACGCATTTGGAATCTTATTGATACTTTCCACTCGCAAATATGTTTTAATTTCATCTTCGTGGAAGGAAATAGGGTTGCTTGATTGGTTAGCTAAGAATGCTGGGTGTACTCCTTTGGTGGGCACCTCCCCTCCTCGTCAGTTAGCCTGTTTACTACATGGTGATAGAATTAATCTGCCCTACATTAGATATATCTAGCTTGGCAAATTTATCTGGTTCTGTTTGGTTTAGGTTCAGATTTTTGTTTTGTCAGTTTCCTTTAATTCATGGGGGTTTTTTTGTGCACCTCTTTTCTGTTTGGTTTAATGTTTCTTCTGCTCTACATTGCTGATGGTAATCCCTTTATGCATTATACTGGTGTGCTAAATTTACTGTTTGGTTGAAGATTCTATGTTTTGGGAATCCCTTTCTACTTTTAGTAGGCTTTGCAGGTTTGTTTATGGCTTCTGTTGGGTTAACTTGCTTAAGGTTGCACGCACGTTATAAGAAGACGAGTTCTTTCTTGATGAAGTACTAGTTGGATACCATTTTGACCTGCTTTCTCTTGGGGACCTGCTGCTTTCTGACCATAACCTTTAGCCTGCTGGTTGCATGCACGTTACATGAAGACGACTTTTCTCCTCATGAAGATCATGTTGGTTACCATTTTGACTCGCTTTCTCTTGGGGATCCGTTGCTTTCCGGGACGTAACCTTTACCCTGCTGGTAATGATGCGTTTAATTTTCTTGCTCATTTGCTGTTGGATAAGATACTGTTTCATGCGCTTCTTACTTTATTTTGGAGTTTTTTATTGCGTGCGTTGTACGGTGGGAGGGGGATGGTGGGAGACGGGACCTCTATGTGTGCGTTATTGTATTTTATTTTGGGTTTTGTAGTGGGGTCCTGTTTCCTTAACCCTCTCCAATTTTGTAACACCTTTTTTGAATATTAACACGTAGGGAGCCCTTTGTGCTCTTTCCCCAATATATATATATATATATATATATATATATATATATATATATATATATATATATATATATATATATAGTTCACTTTCAAATAGTTTATAGTTGTTATTTTTTATAAGATATTAAGAATTAGAGTGTTATGTATGTAAATACATAAAAATTGTGTTTTATGCATATAAATTCTAATTATTTCTAACGTGTAACATATTTCGGCCAACACTGTATTTTAAAACAATTCTTTATTTATTCCCAACCAAACATTCCCAAAAAAAGTTCAACACCTCAATTTCATCGTTGCAAGGTGCCACTAAACTTCTATTCCCACTTCAGCTTACTACTGAACATAGTTCACATTTACTTCCAGGAACATTCAGTTTGAGCAAGCCTCAGCAGACCATGTCTGCCCTTCCATGGCAAACCCTCTCCACCATCATCTTGTTTTGTACACAAAATAAAACATAGAGCTAAAAAAAATATAAGTTAACAAACTCCCACTGAATCTAAATTTTCTCAAGCTTTATAACACCCATATGAGCAGTATGCTCATGAAAGACCCTGGGTATCAGACCCTTTGTAAGGGGGTCCGCAATCATGGAGTTTGTTCCAATATGCTCTATGCAAATCCGGCCACTCGTATTCTTTCCTTCACAACAAGAAATTTGATGTCAATATGCTTTGACTTGGATGAACTCCCGTTGTTATTGGAATATAATACGAGTCGATTTATTGTCACAAAACAACTTTAGTGGTCTTTCAATTCCTTCCATAATGCGCGACTCTAGTGACAAAATTTCTCAGCCATATGCCATGGTTGGATGCCTCATAACATGCTATATACTCTGCTGCCATAGTGGATGAAGCTATTAGTGTTTGTTTTGCACTCCTCCAGGATATAGCTCCACCACTTAACAAAAATATGTAGCCTGAAGTGGATCTTCTGCTGTCTTGGCATCTAGCAAAATCGGAGTCAGAATACCCAATGATCTCCAAATGATCTGATCTCCTATATGTAAGCATGTAATCTTTTGCTCTCCTTAAGTACCTCATAACCCTTTTGGCTGCTTTCCAATGATCCATTCCCAGGTTACTTAAGTATCTCGCCTAAAACTCCAACAATGTACGCAATATCTGGTCGCGTACAAACTTGAGCATACATAAGATTCCCTATTGCTGAAGCATAGGGAATCTTTTGCATTTCCTGAATCTCAAGGTTTCCTTTTGGGCACTAATTGGGACTCAACTTGTCTCCTTTAGCAACAGGGGTGTCAATTGGTCTACAATTCTGCATGCCATATCTTTTAAGCACTTTATCAATATAGCCTCTTTGTGATAATCCAAGAATACACTGAGAACGATCTCGGTGAATTTGAATTCCTAAAACAAATGAGGCATCACCAAGATCTTTCATCTCAAAATTATTTGATAGAAATCTTTTGGTTTCTTGCAACATGTCTATATCATTTGTGGCAAGCAGTATGTCATCCACATACAAAATCGAAAAAATATGTTTTATCTCACTGAATTTATGATACACACAGTCATCAACTGCATTCATTTCAAAACCAAATGAAAGAATCACTTGATGAAATTTGTGATACCATTGACGGAAGCTTGTTTGAGCCCATAAATGGATTTCGTCGGTTGCAAACCATATTCTTTGGGTCTCCTATTACAAAGTTTTCCGGTTGCACCATATGGATCGTTTCATCAATGTCTCCATTAAGAAATGCGGTCTTGACATCCATTTGATGTAGCTCCATATCATAATGAGCAACAAGTGCCATGATTACTCTAAAAGAGTCCTTTGTTGAAACCGGAGAAAAGGTCTCTTTATAGTCAATCCCTTCCTTTTGAGTAAAGCCTTTAGCTACAAGACGAGCTTTATGTCTTTCCACATTGCCTTTTGAATCCCTTTTAGTTTTAAAAATCTATTTACAACCAATGGGTTTCTTTCCTTCTGGCAATGGAACAAGTTCCCAAACTTTATTGTCTTGCATAGACTTATACTCCTCATTCATTGCTTTGATCCATTTTTCTGAATTGGAACTTTGCATAGCTTGATGAAAGTTGATAGGATCATCTTCCATACTAATATTTTCCTCATGTTCCTGAAGAAATACAATATAATCATCTGAAATAGCATTTCTTCTTTCCCTAGTGGATCGTTGCAAAAGCACTTGCTCTTGAACTTGTTCTTGAGGTTGTTGAATTTGTTCCTCAAGGGGTTCTTGAATTGCAACTTGATCAATGTCAGGAGTAAGATCCTGATCATTATCAAAAGCAATTACAGGAATAGGAACCAATTCCTCTTCAACAAGAGTAGTATGGTCTGATTCCTCCTCAAAGACAAAGTCTCTAACTCGATTTCTCCCCCAAATTCAATATCCTCAAAGAACACCTGCAGCTCCCATTTCAAAAATTATCTTTAATTTGGGATCATAAAACTTGAAACCCCTAGATCGCTCCGAATAACCAACAAAGTAGTCGCTATCGTTTTAGGGTCTAACTTTTTCTAAAGTGGCTTGTAAGGCCTTGCCTCAGCTGGACAACCCCAAACATGAAAATGCTTTAAACTGGGTTTTCGCCCTGTCCAAAGCTCATAAGGTGTAATTGCAGCTGCTTTAGTTGGTACTCTATTTAGAATGTAGGCTGCTGTCTTGAGTGCTTCTCCCCAGAGTGAATTTGGTAAGGTAGAATGACTTATCATACTTCTTACCATGTCTTTAAGAGTGCGATTTCGTCTTTCGACTACATTCATTCATGCTAGGTGAACCTAGCATAGTGTATTGTGGGACAATTCCACACTCCTATAGGAATTTAGCAAATGGTCCCGGGCGTTGTTCACCTGAACCGTCATATCTACCGTAGTATTTACCACCACGATCAGATTTGACTTTCTTTATTCTTTTGCTTAGTTGGTTTTCAACTTCAGTCTTATAAGATTTGAACACGTCCAATACTTGGGACTTCTCATTAATAAGAAATAGGTATGCATATCTTGAATAATCATCTATGAATGATACAAAATATTGTTGACCATTCCAAGAAGTCGTAGAAAATGGTCCACAAACATCCGTATGTATCAATTCTAAGACTTCAGTAGCTCTATATGCACCTAATTTCTTCCTTTTGGTCTCGTTTTCCCTTAATGCATTCAATACGTACATCAAAGTTCGTAAAATCAATGGAATTTAGAATTCCATCCGACACAAGTCTTTCAACTCTATTTCTAGAGATGTGACCTAAACGCTTGTGCCATAATGCTCCCGAATTTTCATTATTAATTTTTTGCTTAGTACCTCGTGATTCCACATTCGTAGTTTCATTATAAGAAGCAACAAGTATCAAGCAAATAAAGATTGTCATATACCACTAGAGAACCAGTTCCAACAATATTGGAATTAATAGATAAACTGAAACAACTGTTTTGAAATGAACAACAATAACTTAATTTGTCCAAACAACTAACAGAAACCAAATTCCGTCTAAATGACGATACAACAAAAGTATCTATCAAATCCAAATAGTAACCAGTACATAATAACAATCTAAAATGCCCAATTGCTTCCACTTCTACCGATTTTCCATCTCCCACATAAATGCATCTTTCAAAGCATCATTTGGTTTTCGGTAGCTCAGCAACCCCGCATTGAAACACTTATGTTAGTTGTAACACCGCAGTCTAACCACCAAGTGTTTCTAGGTACCGAAGCCAAATTTACCTCGTAATCGTACCAAAGTTAGAAATGTACCTTTCTTTACACGCCAAGCATGATATTTAAGCACATTCCTTCTTCGATGTCCTTCTTTGTTGCAAAAGAAACAACTGATATTTTCTGAATTTTGAGCTTTATTTTGTTTCTTTTGAGAAGGACCCTTACTCTTAGCAGCTTCATTCTTTCTTTTAGAGCCCTTTTCCTTAGAGGTGTTTACCAGATGAGCACTATCAGTCTTTCCTTGCTTCAACCTTTCTTCCTCTTGCACACAATGAGAAATAAGTTCATTAAGAGTCCATTTCTCCTTTTGCATATTATAGCTGACCAGAAATTGACCAAACTGTGGAGGAAGAGAAATAAGAACTAAATGCACGAGTAAGACATCCGTCAACTCAAGATTTAGTTTCTTTAATTTTGAAGCAATATTAGACATCTCCATGATGTACTCCCTTATATTTTCCTTACCTCTGAACTTCATTGAAATCAGTTTCTTTAAAAGAATACCAGTTTCAGCCTTATCGCTCTTTGCAAAGCGTTTCTCAATTTCAGCAAGGAAAATTGCAGCTTCAGTGATCTCACTAGACACCGCACCTCTAAAGGCCTCAGGTATGCCGCGCTTTATGATCATTAGACTCAAGCGATTAGAACGGTCCCACTTCTCAAAGTTCCTCCTATCCTCGGAGGAACTTGCATCCGTAAGAGAAGCGGGCTTTTCTATTCTTAATGCTAGATCTAGATCCATGCAGCCAAGAACAATGAGAATGTTCTCTTTCCAATCCTTAAAACTATCACCTTTAAGGATTGAAACCGAATTGAGATTAGCAGATACATTAGCAACAACTGAAAAATGAACAAAAGATTTAATTAATAAAATGTTTAAATTCAATTAATGGTAAATCCCATCTCAAGACACCTAATGCAACATTAATATCAAGTCTTTGGACAGTAATATTAACTGCTAGTGGTAATCTTGTTGTAATGATCAAACATTAACAATAACGTATATCAAGTAATAAATCTATCTTTTTTTTTTTTTCCGCAAACCGGGTCCACGGAACGGGTCCGTGAACCAGTTCCGTGGACCGGGTCCACGGAATGGTCCGTGGACCTCGTCCACGGACCTGTTCGCGGGCCGGTTCCGCGAACCGTCGCGGATCGGTTCCGCGAACCATCGCGGATCGCGCGCGAATTGAGGCGCCACCCGGCGCCCCTCCGGCGCCGGCTCCGGCGCCCCGTCAGGCGCCGCCTCCGGCGGCGACCTCCTCCGGTGCCGCTCCGGCGGGACCTCCTTCCGGCGCCGATTTTGGTAAAGGCGAACGAAAGGGATAAAAAATACGAAAGAGGAGGGGAATCTCAACAAGAACATGAACGGGAGGCTCTGATACCAATTGTTAGAAACTTTCTTTTATTTTCCAAATAGATTTTGATCGAATCAAAATCTCTTAGGAAATTGCCACGAGAATCTTTCGTTCACGTTCAAATTAATGAGAAAAATTGAATCGATACAATAGCGGAAGCGTACCTGAATCCATTTGATCGATTGCAAGCAACGATCTTCCAATCCGCAATTTATCCGGAGTTTTCCTTAGTTTCTCTCGTTGATGTGGAACAAGAGAATTTTTAAAAGTATGCGGATCGGTGACCATTACCCCCGTATTTATTAGTAACCAACCCAGTGGTTATAAAACGATTACTTAATTCCAATTCTGCCCCTCATTAAATTGGAATTTGCTCTTATGGTATCCACACTTATAATTTCATGACAAATGTGCCTAAAGTCATAAACTTTATTAATTAATTAGACCACAATAATTTTAACTTGTTAAATAATGACCCAACACATTTATTAATTACATTGTAGTCCCAAAAATTATCCAACACATCTGGCTCCAGCCATTGCCGGCACTAACATAGACTTCCCAGTCTACTCTCTGAACTTAAAATCTCGGCTTCACATAGCCAAATTCAAACTCAATAACCTTGCCGTCGCCTCCGATGCCGGCAAACTTCTCGGTTGCTGCGCCGGTTTTGCTGCTCTCCGCCTGCCACTATGGTCCCTACCTGCCATCGGCTCTGCGCTCGGTGTAGCGGGCTATGGAATCCAATACCTTTTCTTCTGCCACAAGATCTCATCACATTCTTACACACAATTCTTCTTCATCAACATGCTGAATGGCAAACAGTATTTGCTGGTTGAATGTAACGGGTTACAGATCCGTTTTGCGACAGTTTTTGTGGGTTTGACGGTGAATATCTACTTGGCTTTAGCACAAGTTATTGTGGGGAGGAGTAATGTAATGAGGGATAAGAGCATATACTTGATGTTAAATACTGTGATTCCGGCAATAGTTGGCTTATTGGATATGTCGGTTGCGGCGTTGAGGGAAAAGCCGAATGTGAAGGCAGGGCTTTTGATAATGGTTCTTAATGCAAGGATGACGGGTGCTTTTGCGGTGGTTGATACGATGTTTCTGGCGTTCAGGACTTCTTCGGAGACATGGCCAGCGATGATTATGTTGGTGTTATTGGCGGTGATGATAGTGGTGCCGGTGTGGAAGGTGGGGGAACGGGTGATGAGGATGGGAGGGAGGGGGAGAGGGAGGGCGGTGATGTGGAAGGAGGGAGGGAAGAGGAGGTGGAACGGGGGAAGTCGAAAAATGTGAACAAGGTGAGCGAGTTGGTAAAAATGGTGAATTTTTCGGTGTATTTTATGATTTATTTATGTGGGTGACGTTGGGATTGATGTACGTAAATAATTTAGGGCAAATATCGGAGTCACGAGGGATGTCGGATTCTAGTATGCTATCTATATATTCGTCTTTTGGATTTTTTGGGAGGCTTGTTACTGTTCCGCTATCTACCTTTTTGAGGTTTGTTGGTAGGGTAGTCAATTAAGATTTAAAATTGATTTAAAGTACAGCTTGGATTAAGATCAAATTGAATTAAATAAGCCGAGTAATGAAAAATTTTTTTATCAAATTTTTTTCAAGACGTTTTGAACCAGTAATTGCAATTTCACACGGAATGAAAAATCTGAATAATTTAATCAATATCTACAGTTTTTTAAAATTTTGAATGCGCTTTAATAACTGATATTATATTTTATTTTAAAGTATAGTTAAAAAATTATGAGATCCATACATGATGCTATGATCATATAACCTAATTAGCTCCTGAAATTAAATTTCCACTAACCTGCGAACGGCACAGCCTATATATAAGCTATACATAGTTCACCAACTATTTTCATGTATTCGTGCCATATTATTTGGAGACTTAAAAGAGTACTAGATGAAAAATAAGAAAAAAATCAATTACCTACTTATAAAATTTTTGTATTATAGAGCAAAGCATATGATCAAGCATATGATCAAAACAGAAAATATCAAATCCTATAACACAATTCTCATGCATTTATATATCTAATACCTAAACCTTCATACTTAACATTCATGACAATAAATCTTTAATATTATATTATATATATGTATGTATATATAATTTTTTGAGGCTAGCTTAACATATTATTAAATTTCTTTAAAAAATATATATGAAATAGAACCTTTAGTTAAGTTAAATTACCAAAATAATAAACGATATTGACAAAATTATTATAAAAACTTTATAAATGGTAATAGTAGAAGTATAATAAAAATGGTAAAATAAACTACTTTTAATAAAATATATACATAAATACATAAAAATAATACATAAAGCAAATAATTTATTTAATTAAATTAAATTAGTAAAAACATATTAAAATTATACTAATTAATTAAGACTAAAATTAACACGACAATTTAAGTTAAAAAACTGAAGATTTACATACATGCCACCCAACAAAAAAAATCTTTGATGTTAGTTATGTAACTACATAAGAATTAGTAGTAAGTATGTACGTACATGGCCCTAAAATACATATATACATAGAAACATTAATGTAATATACAAAGTAAATATTCTCTTAAATAAAATAATATTACTTGATCAACTAATAACTTCTGATTACATGAATATTGGAAACACAAGCAAATACAAGGCATCCAACATTGGCGTGATACACCAAAAATATGTTAGGTTTTCGCTAAATAATTTGTACTCATTTTTAGTGATATTGCACTTTAAAAGAAGATATTTTTCATGTTTTGCTGCAGGTATGATGATTTTAGGTGATTGGAGCAAAAGAAAGCGAAAAAGAACGAATTTGAATAAAAAAGAGACAAAATTGAGAAAAAGACTTTTTAGTGCCACCGACGCCAGAATGGGCACCGCCGACGCCCAATTCCAGAAAAGTATTGAAATAAAAGGAGGCTCAACGCCGCCAATTCATTATCCAGTGCCAAGGGCGCCCAAAATTAGTGGAACTCAAAATTCAATGTATTCAGACGCTTTTTGAAGGGGTGCTTGAGGAAACTTTTGGCGAATTCATTTCTAGACTATTTTAGACAGTTATGGACTCCACTTTTGGTGGTGTGTGTGAGTGGAGAGTGTGAGATAAGCAAATAGGAGTGAAGTGAGTGTGTTAGGATTTGTAAAAAGTATGAGTTAAGTGTTGTTTGTGAGGGATTTTTCTCTAAGGAGTGTAGGAGAAAGAGGAAAATGAGAGTTTGCTTCTTCCTTACTATTCTAAAGAGAAAATTGAGTGTTGAAGAGAAGAAAGAAAAAGATTCTAAGGAACTTCAAGGGATTTGCTTGGAGAAGAAATTAAGATAAGTTGTATTTACTTTTGTAGTTTGTATGAATTTGCTTTTATATATAAAATCTATGTTGTGTTGTGTCTTCCTCATGAATTTTGTGTAAATTTCTTTGTCTTTCTTCTTGCAATGTGATGTGCTGAAGTGTTGATATAGATTTAATGTGCCATAATAATGTTAAGAAATTGTGATGATTTTTCACTTTGAACTTTATTTACTTTTCGATATAGCCAATTGAATTATTAAAATTTATTATGAAACATTTAATTCGAAAGGACTAAGTGTTCTAAAACAATAGTGGAGAATCCATTCAATGTCCATGAATCATGTGCGTAGTTCATGGGAATTGAGTGCAAATAAATAGGAAAATATAGTTTCATGGGCGTCGAATTAGAGGTTTTAGAGTGACAGGCTGACATCCCCAATTTGGTTCTAAGGTTTGGTAACTAAAGATAGGGTTAGCCTTCAAGCAATGGGAAATGGGAGTTCTGAAGTGAGAGCCAATATCCTCCAAGTCTAACCTTAGATTTAGTGACTAAGCCTAAGATTTGCCAATGTTCTTTTCAAAATTAGAAGAGGGGGTACTCTGATGAGGGTAAAGAATATTAATGCTCCTATTTGACACAATAAAAAATTACTATCAATCTCTATCAGTCACTCATCATATACACATTGCAGGAGGAAAGATACTTTTCCATATGTAAACCTTTCAATACATAACTTAGTGTGTGTTAATTAGTCTAGCTTAAAAGTTAAAAAAGTAATTGTAGTTAACTTAATTTAATCATATTTTGCACTAGAAACTTAAATAGTACTTAACTTGCATTGTGAATTTAGTATTAGATTTCAAATATTTGTTGTAATTTGATAAGTTACAACCTTCCGTGTGGGATCGGTAATTTAGACTCCACTAGAGCCTTGTATTACTTGAGCGATACGTATACTTGCGTATATGGGATGACTGCCTAATTATTAAAAATTAATCTTATTGTGAAACAAAACTGAAAATATCTTTTGAATATTACTTTAGAGGCATCATATCTGGCAGCACGACCCACCGTGTTCAAGTTTTTGACATCGTTGCCGGGAAATGTATAAAACGAAAATTCTCGAAATTATAGTATTTGAAAACCTTTACTTTGTAATTTACAATTGTGTGTGTGTGCTTTCTTACATTTAATGTATTTTATGTAACTTTATATGCGTAGTAGTGGATCTATAGGTTTAGTGCCTTACGATTCAAAGCTAGAGTGTACTGTTAGAAAAATTCGAAAACAAAAAAAATCTGAAAATCTTCACAAAATGGCGAACAATCAAAATATACCAAGACCTTTAAGAGATTATGCTAACCCAACAGCTGATGAAATTCACATAACTATCCTGATGTTGCTGCTAATTCATTTAAGCTTAAACCTGCTATTATCTAAATTGTACAAAATAATCAATTTGGAGGAACACCTAATAAAGATCATAATTTTCATCTCCCTAGTTTTTTAGAACTGTGTGCTATTTTTAAATATGATGGAGTGTCAAATAATGTCGTCACACTTAGACATTTTCCTTTTTCATTAAAGGCTAAAGCTAAGGCATGGTTAAATTCGTTATCACCTGGATCTATTAGAACTTGGGAGAACTTTCACAAAAGTTTCTGTTAAAATATTTCACTCCATCAAAAACTACTAAGCTAAGAAATGATATTACATCTTTTGGTCAGTTTGAAGGGGAATCAATATATGAAGCTTGGGAAAAATTTAAAGACCTTAGGAAGTGCCCACATCATGCTTTACCAGATTGGTTAATATTTCAAACATTTTACAATGGATTAGTGGGATCTCTGAGATTAATTATTGATGCTACTGCTGGTGGATCATTAAGGTCAAAACCTTTTGATGAAGCATATTCACTGATAGAAGAGATGACTACTAACAATTTTTCAATGGCCCTCTGAATGGGTAAATCCTAAAAGAGTAGCTAGTATTCATGATTCTGATGCTATAACTATGATAGTCTCTCAAATTGCTGCACTTTTAAAGAAAATATATCAATATGGAATGAATTATTATCAAACACTCCCAGTGTTAGAGGAAAATTCATTAGAACAGATAATAGAATCTCAAACGCCCTATGAGACTTTAAATGCTATAAATAATAGACCCAATAATCCTTATTCAAATTATTATAATCCTAGTTGGAAGAATCACCCAAATTTTAATTAGAATAGTAATAATGCTGTTAACTCACCATGGGGTAACAATTCTATGAATATAGTAGGAAATTTGAACAACCAAGGAAACACAAACTTTAGACCTTCTTATCCTCCAAGATTTAAAAGTAACCCACAACTTAAGAAAAAGAATTTGTCTACTGAGGAATTAATTTTGAATATGGGTAATTAATTACAAACACATGGTGTTGCAATTAAGAACATTGAAAATCAATTAGAATATATTTTCACTGTGCTTAATAATAAACCTTCAGGAACTCTTACCAGTAATGTTGAAATCAATCCGAAAGATCAAAATAAAGAGAAAATTAGAGTTATTCAATTAATAAGTGGAAAAGAGTTAGAAATAAGAGTGCAAAAAAGAAGTTGAAACTGAAAAGGAGAAGGTGGAAACTGAGAAAGGAACTAATAAAATTTATCCAGACTTAGAATATCTGCTTGAACCAATGAAAATTACCGTAGAAAAACCATCACCATCTTTTCCTCAAAGATTGAAAAAATAAAATAGGGATAACTGATTTACGAAATTTAAGAAATCCTTAAGGAATTAAAGGTAAATATTCCCTTTGTTGAAGCATTAGAACAAATGCTTGATTATGCGAAGTTTATGAAGGATATTCTTAGAAGGAAAAGAAAGTTCACAGATCACGAGACTGTTGTACTTAGCGGTGAGTGTAGTGCAATTATTCAAAAAAAGCTTCCTAAAAAACTTAAAGACCCTGGTAGTTTCACTATTTCGTGTGCTATAGGTGAAATTTTTTTTGAAGAGCTTTATGTGATCTAGGAGCTAGTATTAACCTTATGCCTTTATCAACCTTCAAAAGATTGAGAATAGGAGAAATTTCTCCAACATCTGTGACTCTTCAGTTGGCTGCTCATTCCATTACTTATCCTAAATGAGTGGTTGAAGATGTATTAGTGAAGGTGGATAAATTTATCTTTTTTGTGGGCTTTATTGTATTAGATATGGAGGAAGATAAAGAAATTCTAATTATTTTAGGAAGACCATTCCTCGATATTAGAAGAGCTACGATTGATGTTCAAAAAAGAGAATTAACTATGAGAGTTAATGGTCAAGAGGTGGCATTTAATATTTTGAAATCTATGAAATATCCCTAAACTAAAAAAAGATGATGAATGCATTAGAATGGAAATCTGTGACTATTTGAGAGACAATCATTTTAAATAAATATTTGAAGAGAAAAAAATATGAATATTTTGAATGTGAGGATGATAAGGAGAATGAAGATGATTTTGATGATATGAAGAATGAAGATTTAGACTATGTTCAAGAAAGATTTGAAATGTTGGATACTATGAAAAGTAATGATAAAAGTTTAATTCCATCTATCATAAAACCTCCTGAACTTAAAATGTAAATTCTTCCTAATCATTTGAAATACATATTTTTAGGAGAATCATCTACCTTACCAGTTATTGTATCTTCAGATATGAACGAATATCAAGAACAAAAATTATTGGATACTTTAAAAAGATACAAAAAGGCTTTTGGTTGGACCTTAACTGTTATTAAAGGAATCAGTCCTTCGATTTGTATGCACATAATTTTATTGGATGAACAACATAAACCTAGAGCTGATCCACGAAGGAGGTTCAACCCTATGATGAAAGAAGTAGTAAAGAAGGAAATTTTAAAATGTTTTGATACTGGAATTATTTATCTAATTTCAGACAGTGCTTGGGTAAGTCAAATTCATTGTGTCCTTAAGAAAGGAAGAGTGACTGTTGATGTGAATGAACGTAATGAGATCATAGCAACAAGATAAGTTAATGGATGGCAAATTTATATTGATTATAGAAAATTAAATGCCCACCGGGAAAGATCATTTTCCTCTTCCTTTTCTAGATCAAATGTTGGATAGACTTGTCGGACACAAGTATTATTGTTTTTTGGATGGATATATTGGTTATCATCAAATACCTATTGCTCTTGAGAATTAAGAAAAGACTACATTTACTAGCCCTTATAAAACTTATGTTTTTAGAAGAATGCTCTTTGCATTATGTAATGCACTACAACATTTCAAAGATGCATGATGTCTATTTTCAGTAATCTGATTGATGATGGAATTGAAGTATTTATCGATGATTTTTCTATATTTGGAACTTCACTTGACATATGTTTGAAAAACTTAGAATTGTGAGAAAACAAATTCAGTTCTAAATTGGGAAAAAATGTTAATTTATGGTTGCAGGAGGAACTGTACTTACGCATAAAATTTCTAAACTTCGAATGGAGGTTGACCCTGCAAAAATTTAGATTATTGAAAAATTACCACCTTCTACTACTGCGAGAGGGGTAAGAAGTTTCTTAGGACACGCTGGATTTTACATACGTTATATTAAAGATTTTTTTAAAAACACTAAACATATGTGCCAACTTTTAGAAAAAGATAAGAAATTTGATTTTAATGAAGAATGTTTGAATGCCTTTGAACTATTAGAAGAAAATTTAATCACTGCCCCTATAATTGTTTTACCTGATTGGGAGAAAGCATTTGAATTTATGTGTGATGATAGTAATTTTGCAATTGGATGTGTTTTAGGGCAAATGTATGATAAAATATTCAAGGTTATTTACTATGCTTGTAAAACACTTAATGAAGCTCAAATTAGTTATACAACAACAGATAAAGAATTATTAGCTATTGTGTATGGTCTTGAAAAGTTTAGACCTTATCTGGTTTGAACTAAATGTGGAGTTCATACAGACCATTCAGATATCAAATATTTAATGCAAAAGAATAATGTCAAACCTAGATTAATTAGATGGATACTTCTAATGTAAGAATTTGACTTCGTGATAGTTGATAAGAAAGGGACTGATAATCAAATTGCAGACCATCTGTCTAGACTGAAGAATTATAAACTATCCTAATTTGAGAAGGAAATTATAGAAACTTTCCCTGATGTTCAACTGTATAACATTAAGGAAAGAAATTTACCTTGGTATGCTGATATTGTGAATTATTTAGTATATGATATTTTACCACCTGTTTTGACAAGGCAACAACAAAAGAAATTTAGATATAATGCTAAATTTTACTTTTGGGATGAGCCCTACTTATATAAATAGTGTAAGGATTTTATTATTAGAAGATGCATGCTATATAAAGCAATTGAATCAATTATTTGGATTTGTCATGATTCAGAATTTGGAAGACATTTTGGTACTGATAAAACTGCTTATAAAATTTTACAATCTGGATATTATTGGCCTACTCTATTTAGGGATGTATACAGACATATAAAATCATGTGATCGGTGTTAGAGAGTAGGTAATATTTCTAGAAGAAATGAAATGCCTCTAAATTTTACATTAGAAGTTGAGATCTTTGATGTATGAGGATTGGATTTTATGGGACAATTTACTCCTTCATTTGGAAATTTATATATATTGGTCGTTGTTGATTATGTCTCAAAATGGATTGAAGCCATTGCTTTACCTTGATGTGATGCTCGGAGTGTTTCAAATTTTTTAATAAAAAATATTTTTACAAGATATGGAATGCCGAGAGCGATCATAACTGATGGTGGATCTCATTTAGGAATAATCTGATTCAGAGATTGTTTAGAAAATATAATATTATTCATAGAATCTCTACTGCTTATCATCCCCAAACTAGTGGATTAGCAAGAAATGTATAATGGTGAAATTAAAACAACATTGGAGAAAACTGTGGATCTTCATAAATTAGACTAGTCTGTGAGATTAGATAGTGCATTATGGGCATATATGAATGCTTATAAGAGCCCTATTGGAATGTCACCTTATAGACTAGTGTTTGGAAAACCTGTCATTTATTTGTAGAATTGGAGCATCAAACATATTGGGCTATAAAAGAACTGATTTTAATTTGAAGAATGCAGGTGAAAAAAGATTTGTGCAATTGAATGAGTTAGAAGAAATCGAAATGAATCTTATCATAATGACAAGATTTATAAAGAGAAGATGAAATTTAGGCATGAACGGAAGATATTAAGAAAGAAATTTGAACCTGTACAGAAAGTTTTGCTATACAATACAATATTGAAACTATTTCCTGGAAAACTAAAGTCTACGTGGTTAGGACCTCTTACTGTTACAAATGTTTCTTCTTTTGGAGCTGTTGATTTTAAGGATCCTAAAACTGGAAAGATATTTAAAGTTAATGGGCATAGATTAAAACCATATTATGAAGAGTATCAACCTAATTTTAAAGAGGTTTTGATGTTAAGTCATCTTGAATAACTAAATGTTTGTCGGGCTGACGACATTAAACTAAGTGCTTTGTGGGAGGCAACCCATAAGTATCTTCATTAAGTTTTTTTGCATGTTTGTGCGTGTGCTTATTTTTAGTAGTTATACTTGTAGTTAGTTTGAGTCCTACTCATTCTTAAATAACATAATAGATGAGAATTTTTTGATCGCATTCAAGAATTGGAATATTTCATACCAAAATGAAGTTCGGTGCATTTTTTAACACTAGCGCTGTCGGTGCCCAATTCTAGAGAAGATGCACAATTTATTTCGATAGAGCATTGTCGGCGCCCTATCAGGCGCCACCAGAACCGAGAACCAGTTGGCGGTTCTAGAGTTTTGTTGACCTCATTTTTATGATAGGTCAACTAATGGCCTAAAAAGTCAACTTTGGTCAAAATGGTCAATCCTGACCTAATGATCAACCCTGTTGATCCAATAGGTCAACCTTTTGACCTAAAAGTCAACCTTGGTCAAAATGGTCAATCCTGACCCAATAGGTCAAACCCTGTTGACCCAATAGGTCAACATTTTGACCTAAAAAGTCAACTTTGGTCAAAATGGTCAATGCTGACCCAATGACCAACCATGTTGACCCAATAGATCAACCTTTTGACATAAAAAGTCAATTGGTCAAAATGGTCAATCCTTTAATCCTGACCCAATGACCAACCTTGTTGACCAAATAGGTCAATATTTTGACCTAAAAAGTCAACTTTGGTCAAAATGGTCAATCCTGACCCAATGACCAACCCTATTGACCCCATAGGTCAACGTTTTGACCTAAAAAAGTCAACCTTGGTCAAAATGGTCAATTCTTACCCAATGACCAACTCTGTTGACCCAATAGGTCAATATTTTAACCTAAAAAGTCAACTTTGGTCAATCCTGATCTAATGACCAACCCTGTTGACCCCATAGGCCAATCTTTTGACATAAATAGTCAAATTTAGTCAAAATGGTCAATCCTGACCCAATGACCAACCCTATTGACCCAATAGGTCAACCTTTTGACCCTAAAAAAGTTAACTTTGGTCAAAATGGTACCCAATGACCAACCCTGTTGACCCAATAGGTCAACCTTTTGACCTAAAAGTCAACTTTGGTCAAAATAATCAATCCTGACCTAATGATCAACCCTCTTGTGAGCTTAATATGGCTTCATGGCTCAACCAAATGGCTTCATTTCACTCACACCTAATCAATCTTAATTTTTTTCAGATTGCAATTTTTTGACCCCTGGGACCCTAAATCCACCAAACCTACCCCAAATTGCCCAAATTGCCCATACAACCCCAAAACTCTCCAAAATCTCCCAAAATTTACCCAAAATTCCCAAAAGTCCTAAAAAATATTTTGAAACAATTCTCACCTCTTAAACCCCCACCAAAATACCCCAATACCCTCCAAATAACCTCCAAATACCCAAAATACCCTTTTAGCCCAAAAATCCAAAAAATTCCAAAAATTCCCAGAAAATTTCAAAAAATCCCAAATATTCCCAATTTCATTTTGTTCAACTACACCATAGGCTAAATTTGTCAATTTAACCCACTTTTACTAAAACCCCCAATTTTTAAGTGAAGTGCACCAATGTCCAACCAAATCACTCCAATTGACCTCAATTTTGATCCAATTCAATTCTAAACTTCAATTAAATATCCCCAATATCAATTTAAACCAAATCCAAACCCAATTTTATCAATATGTGGATCCAATCTCATTTTGAAGCTTAAAGCCCAATTTTGGCCCATGACCTAAACTTGCCCCAAACCAACCCAACTCAACTCCAATTAGCCCCAAATCTTTTCTAAAACCTTCCTTACATCCCCACAAACAAAACCATAACTTGATTTACCCCAAATTCTGAACCCAAACTTCACTCAAGCCTAACCCAAACCAAAAATCCCCAATTTGGCCTAAACCAACCATGAACCCAAATAGGCCCAAATCTCAAAATTAAGACCCAACCAAAATTGAAAACTCTTTGTTACACCTCCATAAACATTTTTCAACATTAATTTTACATCAAAACCAACATTAGCCCAACCTTAGCCCAAGTTAGCCCAATTTAATCCACTTTGATCCTATTACTAAAAAACCCAAATTAAACCCAATTCAACTCCAAATTACCCCAAACTTGTTCCAAATCATTCATAACACATTCCTAAACCAATTGTAACATTTATTTGGTATAATTGTTTACAAAATTTTCATCCAAAAGTTCATTTTGAAACCTAAAAAACCCACTTCCATAAGACATTTTAAAAGCCAAATTTTCATTAAACTTAAAAAGCCCAAAATTGGCTCCAAAGCCCACATGACAATTTATTCTCATCACCCCTTTAATTGATATCATTCCTAAGTTTTTAATTCATGATAAAATGATTCCAAATCAAGTCTCATGCCAAAATCATTCCTAAATGACAAAATTTCTAAAACCTACTTCTATGAAACTAAGCCAAGCAATGAGCAAGCCATGGAGCTTTGTGTCAAGCCACATGAAGCCATGTGAGCCCTTTCCACCTCACCATGTCATTAATGGAAAAAGAGAGAGTTTATTTCTTAAACCTTCACTAAACCTTTTTAACCCCATTCATGTTACACTTTAACCAAGCCACATAACCTTGGACGGGGACTTCACCACCCTTTCTTAGCTGACCCAAGTGACTCTCCCTCAGCCCAAAGTCAAGCCTTGGGGGGTGCACCAAGCCCCAAAACATGACTTGACAAATTTGAGCCCAAAAGAGCCACTTCCCCCATTCCATTTGAATCAAGTCCTTTACACATGGCCAATGCTAATTGTTTGCATCAAACCCCAACCCTGACTCCCCTGACCATGAGGGTGACCTGACTCTGGCTAGCAACCACCACAGCCGCCGGAAACCACCAGGCCGAGAGCCTTATTTGTATTCAAAAAATTTAAACTTGCTTGCTGAGCTGTCCCAAACCTAATGGCCATCATGGCTGTTCTACTTCTCCCCTAGGCAACAGATCCCAGCCTCCAAACCTCCCTGGGAAGCCCTCTAGCCATGACTATTTAAACACCATCACCTCACGGCCAAAAGATGTGCTGAAACAAACCTTACCAAAACTCTGCCAAAATCACTCCGCACCCTTCTCCTAACATAGAGCACTTGATCCCCACAAAAATTCAGCCCTAAAACCCCCTCTGTAAGCTCAATTTCTAAGTTCAATTTTGAGCCAAAAAACAAGACACTTCACCACAGTGAGCTAATCCTCAAATTGATTGACTCTACACCTTCACCAGACCAAGAGAAGAAGTTCCCCAGCAAAAGACCCCTCACCAGGCAGGCCATTCCTTCTATCGGCCAAGCGTTGAAATTAGGCTTCGTGGAAATCGAGTCTAGACATTTCACCAGAACCAGAGGCTTCATCCCTAGGCTCCCCCAACTCCAACGAACGTGCCAAGCCCCTCTGATTGAAGTTTCACTTCTCAGAGCCAAGGTATGGAACTCCTCCTTCCCGATAGCTTCTTTTGATTCTCCATTTTGTTTGAGTCAATTTCAATGCATGTTAGCCGTATGGATTTATAGCTCTCGTTTAGATGAACACATAGGATCAAATTTCATGTAAATTGGTTAAGAAATGAGGGAGATCTTAGGGTTTTAGTGTGGACGGCTTTCGAGACACACCAGTCATAGTCGATGACCAGGAACCGTCGGATCGCGTGTGTATCAAATGGACGATCTAGATTGCATTGGATGGAGGCATGGAGAAGAACCACGGGGCCGCGTGGCACTGAGGTGGAAGGCGGCGTCGAATGAAGGCGTGCCGCGTGGAAAGTTCGGAGCTACTGAGGTTGACGCGGTGCAGCGTGGTTAAGTAGAAAAATAGGGTATTTTTATTTATTTAAATACCCCGAATGTCAAAAAATCATAACTTTTCATAGAAAAATCACAGAAATAAAAAAAAATACCCACTTGCTCAGTGAACAGAGGAGAATAATGTGGAAAAAGAATTAAGTTAATTTGTTGAGTCTGTGATTTTTAATAATTTAAATTCTCTCTGTGATGTTTTAATTCTCCATTTGCATACACAATTCACCATGGAATGAGACCATAGGGTTTTTGTAGCCTCTATTCTTGGGAACATTCCCTGAATTTTTCAAGACCAGAGGCCATCTCTATGGCAAGTTATTGATTTTCCAAATTTATGTGTCTATTTTGGCATTTTTCCAATAATTAGCATATTGCTTAGAAAATTCTAGGAAAATTAGGGGAAGTATCTTAGGACCAGAGAACCCTAGGAAAATTATGGTTTGATTTAATTCCTTAAAAATAACCCTAATTACCCTAAACACTCAAAACTGAACTTTAATTAAGTAGGAGTAACCACACATCAAAATCACTTGAAAACAATTCTCCACTGTCACCAAGGGTGTAGAGAACCTCACATAAAAATTTTAGGTCAATTGGAAATGATTTAAGCCATTAAATGAATTAATTAAGTGACATAGCCATTTTAAAATTAAAAAATTCATAAAACTCAAAATACATTTTAAAAATTCATCAAATTGGTTTTGGGGATTCTCTGATATCAGAAGAGTCTAATAAAATTAAAATTGGAATTTTCTAAAAATTTTCATTTTTAACCCTATTTTTAATATTTTAATAATTTAAAAATTAAAAAAAATCACAAAAAATATTTAAATTCATAAAAATGCCATATTTAGTCCCCTAATCACTTAGGAACCAACCAAATATTTTTCCTAAGTCCCTAGGTTAAGATATTGAATTTTAAGGGCTTAAGACAATTTTTAATATTAAAAAATGGATTTTCCAACCTTTGCACCAAATTAATTCTAATAAATCAAAGAAAAATCATAAAAATATAAAATTTGTTTCTTTGAGTTCTTTGACATGAGAGAGATTTATGAAAAATATAAAACTTAATTTTCAACTTCAATTTTATTTTATAATTAATTAATACTCCAAAGCTTAAAATAATTATAACAAATAAAAGATAATTCAAAAAATCACCAAAATTTGTCCAAATGGTCCTGTGGTAAAGGATCACTTCCAGTAAAAATTTAAATTCATAGGTCTTTCCTTGGTCAAGTTATTGGTTTTTCATTAAAACCCCAATTTTGCATTAAAATAAATATATAAATTAAATTTAATGCAGAAAATTCACATTTTCTCCTCTGATATTTTAATTGTCCCATGAGTATGGTGACATTAAAATTTTAAAGTCATTTGAGTTATATTTAATGAATTATGAAGTGAACAAGCCTAAGGGGCAAAAATTGTAATTATTGAAATTTAGCCTTAATCAATATTTAGGCTTAATCATGGGTAATGAGTAATGAATGATCCTAATTAATCTCCTTAGATGATTGAAACATGAGGAATTAAAGGGTAGAAACCCATTTATCACTCTTCCAATATAAACAAAATGATTATAATTTCTTGAATTATTAAAAATTTGAAGTCAATTAAAAGAGAATGTATTAAGTGAAAGGGTTTAATCTTGGAAGATATTAATTTATTAATCTTAACCCCCAATTAATGATGGAAATCAAATACCACTTAATATTAATTTAATAATTCATTAATAAAAAATTAAGATAAATCAAATAACCAAATTAAAATAATTTCTAAGACAATTTAATAAAAAAATATAAATAATTTAAAAAAAATAATTAATTAAATTAAAAAAAATAATTTTAAAATGACATGATTAATTCAAAACAATTCAAATTAAATATAATTAAATTAAAGCAATTTTAAAATAATTTAATCATCTTTAAATCATAATTAAATTAATACAACTAAATTAAAATCAACTTTAAAATCAACACAATTAAATTAAATGTAAATAAAATTAAAGTTAAGAAAATTTTAAAATAGCCAAGTCAACTTTTTGGAATTACACAATCAAATTGAAATAACATAAGACAATCATAATTAAACTAAAATATTATAATTAATCTTAAAGAAAACCAACTTAAATCTAAATAAGATGGTTAAGTTTCCTAATAACCTAACCTGCCCTAAAGGCTTCCACCCACATAATTCTTAAATGGAGTCTCAAGTGAGATGTCACCTCACTCATCGGATAATCGAACATCCAAACCCACTGAGCAAGAGTCAAATAAGATCAGAACATTAAAGTAACCTGGGTGATTGATTCACCACCAGAATGAAATTAACTGAACTTAAAATAATCTCTACAATGTTTAAAAAGATGTTCAAAATTCAGTTCCGAGCACTTATCTAACTTGATGGGATGTTTTAAAAAAACAATGAGACTTCATTGTTCTTTGGTGAAGAAAATCATCCTTAACAAAACACAAGAACCTAGACGTCATAGGAAGTGACTAGTAATAGGATTAGGATATTGGTAGACAACCAGAAGCTTCCCTTAGCTTTTCTTAGGCACTTTCCTTGAAATATATAAATGCTCTGACATGTGTTTTAAGTGCAACCGGGAATGACAAGAAGATCCACAAGGTACGCTTTTATTTTATTGTCATTTATTTACCTGCACTGTACTTTACTTCTCTTGCATGTTAAACAACAATGTCACCCTGCATGAAAATTGAAATTTTTAGGATAGCCACAAAATTAAAACCCAAAACTAAATTAAAAATCACAACAAGATAAAATTCACTACCACAACATTTAAAATATAAAATAACTCAAAATTTAATCACAAATAGAACAACAAAACCACAACTACAACTAAATTAAAGCATCTTGTTGGATGATCGGGAATACCTCGGATGATGTAACCTACGTGTTGCAAACGGGATTTCCCACGGTATAAATGAAAGTGTGGAACTCATTTAGTTGATTTTAGCAAATTCATTTGGACTAAGTGAATCCGATAAAAATAACGGTGTCGGAATGATGGAACCGTGGGATCTTAACCGGTGTTGTTATAACCAACTTTAAGATTCCCCTAACAAAATGTTAAAAAAAAACACCTGAACCTTAAGAATTTTCGAAACCAAAACACTTCTCTCATCTCCGGATTGCCACTTTCTAAAACTAAACCTTCTGCAATAACACAGAGCTTGGAGCATAGTGGGCAGCACGACCATCTTCATCAGCAAAACTTGGGTCTACATCAGCAAAACCATTCTTTAGTCTAAATAACAAAGCCATAGAATTTGGAGGTAGTTTGCTTAGTGCAACATAAATCCTCAACTTTTCGTTAGGCATTTGCCTAATTGTGTTATGCAAAATAAGCCCTAACCAGTCTTAGGACTCCGAGGTAGTCATTTGGTACGACATAAACCCTCGCATCTTCGAGGCTATTTATATGATTATGTCATATAAATATAAGTCCTAATTAACTAAAATTGGCAGGATTACAACATTAAATAAATTCTCAAATTGAAGCCAAACTATAGGATAGTCAAGAATTCACCGAAGTTCGCTTCGGGTCTGTGACATCCACTACTTCTCTTCCTTTGGAACCCTGAGATAATTGTTCCAAATTTGAGCTATTCCCTATTGAAATTTCTAAAATCCAATTTGTTTGTAACCTTAAAATTTGAAATTCTTGAGAGCAAAACCACTGATCATTATCAAGAGTTTTCTTGAGTGTCTTCAGATATTTAAGATGTAATTAACTATAGGGGTTTGCCCTTATAGGGAACTTTAAGAACCCAGGTAATATAAACCCTGCTTAATTCCTTCATATTAAGAAGGGGAACTTGTCGGCTTATAAAATTGGTTCGCAGTCCAAACAGATATCAGAAATCTTCTAGTTTATTTAATCGAGTCCCATCATCAAGCAGTGTGTCTATTCCTTGGGATAGATACATGGTTTGTGATGCGGTGCTCGTTTATATTAAATATTTGGGATGTGAGATCGGTTTGATTTCATATCTTAAAATTTTCAAACTTAAAATTATTTTCAAAATCAAATATTACTTTCCAAATTATATATATATTTAAATTAAATTTAAAATTCGCCGACAACTTTTGTAGGCGACCCCTTTTCAAAACACATTCAACCTAAAAATATACCGACAAGCGTGAACGGGTAAACTTCCCTCTTTCTATGTTGAATGCAACCTCTAAGGCTTGACACTATTTTATTTGCTCTACTTTTCTACCTACTTCTCATCATAGTGAAGTTTTAAGAGATATAGCAGTTCTGAATTTTTGTATTCAGAACAATAGAATTATAAATGTGGGAAATGTTATTTATAAAAACATATTAGCCATTGAAAAAAGTGAAATAGGACTAGGACATCCTGGTCTAATTTATGTACTCTGCCAGTTGTCTGGAGTAGAGGCTGGAGATGATGAGGAATGGGTTGAACCTATGAAACCCATTACAAAGGCTAATATAAATGCTTATGAATCCCACGAAGGATGGAGATCTAAGACTAGGAGCTCTGCACCTTCGACTAGTAGAGATATTCCCTCTACTAGTTATGACCCTCCTACCTATAGTTCTTCTACACTTTATGACTTGATGAATGAACTGACGCTGCAGCGGAAAAGTTTTGAGAAAATTGATGAAAGGTTGGAACAAATAGATCAAAGGATTGGAGGATTAGAGCGGAGGCATGATTATGATAGTGAATATCTCCAGAGGCATTCTGAGTTTGAGATAGCTTATTATGATGCTGAGAATCACTATAGAAGAGGGGAGCTTGATGTTATATTTCCTGAGTGCCCTCGTTATACTCACCACCAGCCTACTCCACCTGCTGAACAAGGAGATGAGGATATAGTTTGGGATTTTGATGCTGAAGATTAGACTCTGTGACTAGATACTAGTGTTATGTGTTTGTTTGTTTTCTTCAATTTAGTATTGTTATTTAGTTTATGTATTTTGATTATTATTTTGTGTAAGTCATTTAAACTATGTTGTGTAAGTTATTTACATCAGTGTAGATGTTGGGTTTTTTTTATTTTCAGACTGTATTTGTAACTCTGAAATTAAATTAGTAAAATGTATGTAGATGTTGTGTTAATTGTGCTTAGTACTTTAATAGGTAAAGCAATTAAATGTAGTAGGAAATTGTGTTAGTATTGTATACTTATTTCAAAATTTCTTTACCCAAAGAAATTCTCTAATGTTATATGTGTGTAGAAAATCTTAAAAGTACAGTTTAAAGTCATGAGAGGAACCTGCAGAACTTCAAAAAGAAATAACTAAAGCACGAAGGTATGATTTAAATTTACAGTAATTTTTTTCTTTCCACCTATATGATTAGATAGAAAAATTTAAGTTTGGGGGAGGGAACAACAAAATTTAACTATTAAATATTTTCAAATAAATATTTTCAAAAATTATTATAAAAATGATTTTTTGTAGTGAATTTAATTCAGTAAACTAGAATTAATTTATTTAACTATTATAGAAGGTTAAAAGAAATATTTTTAGTAATTAAACTAATTTTGTAGATTAAGATATTTGGAATAAAAGAATAAGAATATAGTTAACTATTTAAAGGAAGGAAAACTAAATTTTAAAATATTAAATTCTTAAGTATTTAGTTGAGAAAGAAAAGATTGAAACTCAATGCTGTAAAAACTATGAAATACATATAAAGTAAAGAAATGTTTCAAGTTTCAAATTTAGAAAGAGGACAGTGAAGTTCAAAATTATTAACAGACTATCCAGATACAGTAATCCTCACTTTAAAAAGAAAAAGAAGGATTGAAAAACAATCCCTGAAAAGAAAAGAAAAAAAAAATATAGGATTGAAATGCAATCCAAATAAAAACAGTAAGTGAGGAGAAGCTTGAGGACATGCCTTATCAAAAATTGGTTTCATTTGAATCAACCTAATGGGTAAACTCAGTTACATTTCTGAACTTATATATATGGATTAGTATTTTTACTAAGTAGTATTTTCATGAATTTCCTATCATCTGAATATCCTTAGTAATTTTATGTTGCAACATATAGTTATTCTTGAAATGAATAGAAGACGAGAAATTTTAAACTTAATGACTAAATAACCTTAAATTTATAGAATTAATTTAATTATCTAAAAATCTTTCTAATAAACTTAACTATAATAATTATTTAAATTTAATTCATAGTATTTCTGAATTAAAGTTTTACTACAAATAATCATTACTTTTGTGTAGTATCAAGATTACTTGAAGACAAGTAAATAGTTAAGTTTGGGGGATTTTGACCAAAGAAAAATGTATTAAGAAATTCATACTGATTTTATATTAATTTTTGATGATATTGCACTTTAAAGAAAGATATTTTCTATGTTTTATTGCAGGTATGAAGACTTATATATAATGGAGCAAAAAGATGAGAAAAGGAGCGAATCTGGAAAAAAAGGACTAAAAGAGACAAAAGTTGAACTAGGCCGCCGACGGCGTGTTTTTCCCGAGAGCATTCAAATATATTATAAAGGAGCCCACCGACGGCGAGATCGAGCCCGCCGACAGTGAGCTTGAGTAGTTGGCCTATGTTCTAGAAGCCCGCCGATGGCGCCAACGAGCCCGCCGACGGCGAGAAGGTCGATTCAAGCAAGATTCATTGAATCT
The DNA here is from genome assembly GCA_022702705.1 of Papilionanthe hookeriana x Papilionanthe teres. Lineage (NCBI taxonomy): Eukaryota > Viridiplantae > Streptophyta > Magnoliopsida > Asparagales > Orchidaceae > Papilionanthe > Papilionanthe hookeriana x Papilionanthe teres. Next base: position 167,435,578 of record CM040423.1, on the reverse strand, counting down.
GGAAGCTTTTTGAAGAGGTGCATAAGCAACCTTTGAAAATATTTTTCCCTCTTTAAAATGATATGAATTTAGGCCGAATAGGTGTCCTTTTTGAGTGTCTATTTAGTTTCTTTAGTGTCTCAAAAGTGTCATTAGTGTGTGTAAGGGTGTTCTAGAGAGTATAATAGTGAGTTTAGTTGAGTGTGTTGTACAAGAAGGAAGAGTCAGAGGAACTTTAAGGAGTTTGCTTGGGGATAAAAATTGAGATAAGTTGTGTTTATTATTTTATAACTTTGATTTTATATGAAATCCAAGTTTTATGTTATTCTTCCTATGCATTCTGAGTAGTCTTCTCTGTCTTTCTCCTTGTTTTTGAGATTTTGTGAAATGGAAAATTGAATTAGTTGTGCCTAAAATATTCAATAAAAATTGTGATAATATTTCTACTTAAATCTTAATTTACTTTCAATTTGGCAAATTGAATTGTTAAAATATGTTGATTTCACAACTAAAGTAAAGATTACATCCGAGATTTGGGGAAGTCAAAGTCCTTGAAAGGAGGGTGCAAATAAATAGAGAAATATTTTTTATCTGGCGTAGAATTGGAGATTTTAGAGTGACATACTAAAAACCTCAATTCGGTCCTATCGTTTGGGTGCTGAAGTGTAGATGTTAGCCCTCAGTCGAGGGGAACGTGGGAGCTCCGAAGTGAGAGCCGGTATCCTCCCAGCCTAGCCACAGATTCAGTAACCAAGCATAAGATTAGTCAATATTCTTTATGCACGAAAGGGTAAAGAATAGGAATGCTCCTATCTGGCACAATATAATTTTAACTAATTTAATTATCCATTCACTTAATTCTCTTAACAAAGGGAAAGATACTTTTCTATATTGCAATTTCCCATTCAAAAACTAGTAGTAGAATTTAGTAGAAGTTTTCTTTATTTACGTTTATTAGATAGTAATTTCAACTGCTGTAATTAGTTCATAATCTCTAACTTCTCTGTGAGATCGATATCTAGGACTCCATTAGAGCCCTGTATTACTTGAACGATACATATACTTGCGTTGATAAAGGGGTAACTTTGCTATTATTGAATATTATTATCTTTACACTTGTTAACACTTATATAGTTACGTATCCACCCCCCTGTCATCTACAACATTAGACTTAATTAAACCATTAAACCTTAACCAACTAAGGTTTAATCAAACTTAAATTCTAATTACGTCAACCACATTAAACTTAATTAAACTATTAAACCTTAACTAAGGTTTAATCCAACCTAAAACTCTAATTAAGTCTATCACATTAGACTTAATTAAATCATTAAACCTTAACTAACTAAGGTTTAATCAAACCATAAATCTAATTAAGTCTACCACATTAGACTTAATTAAATCATTAAACCTTAACTAACTAAGGTTTAATCAAACTTAAATTCTAATTAAGTCTACCACATTAGATTTAATTAAACTATTAAACCTTAACCAATTAAGGTTTAATCAAATTCAAACCCAAACCTAACTTATGTCTAACCCATATTAGACTTAAGTCAAACCATACTTAGGTTCAACCTAACATGAACCTAAGTCTAACCCCAACCTAACTTAAGTCTAACCCATATTAGACTTAAATCAAACCATATTTAGGTTCAACCCGACATGAACCTAAGTCTAACCTAAACCTAACTTAAGTCTAACCCATATTAGACTTAAGTCAAACCATACTTAGGTTCAACCCGACATGAACCTAAGTCTAACCTAAACCTAACTTAAGTCTAACCCATATTAGACTTAAGTCAAATCATACTTAAGTTCAACCTGACATGAACCTAAGTCTAACCTAAACCAAGGCATAAACCTTAGGTTCAACCCAAATTGAACCTAAATCGACATAAATCTTAGGTTCAACCCAAATTGAATCTAAATCAATAAAATTGAACTCAAATCAACATAATTGACATAAATTTGACATTTCAAACATAAATCGACATAACCAACATAAATTTGACATTTCGAACATAAATCGACATAAATTTGACATTAAAAGTATAAATAGACATAAATTGACATAAACGACTTAAATCTGACATTTCAGACAAAAAATCGACATAACCGACATAAATCTGACATTCCGAATAAAACTCAACAAAATTCGACATTAATTCGACATCCTAAATATAATTAAACATAATTCGACATTAATCAAAATTTTAAACCAAATTTAACAAACACTGACATTAAATAACATTAATTGACATTTCAAACCAAACTCAATCGACATGATTCGACATAAACCGACATTCAAGACATGCTAAATCAAACTTGGACATCTAACAAATTCTGAGACAATGAACATTTCATGATATTATTTCTGACAGTGTTCCCTTCACAGGATGAAGACAAGTTTTGTTTAGATTTCTTTTGCATGTTATAGGGTGTGTTGACTCTGTTTTACAGGATGACATTTTGGAAATGAGATGAACAACAAAACAACGACATTGACAAAATAAACAAAACAACGACATTAAAAAAACAACAATGACAAAACCAAAACTCTTAGGTTAGCCACAAAACCTAAACAACAAAATGACATAAAACCGATATGACAAAATGACATTTGGGATTGATTGTGGGTACATCTTTCCTTAAAAACAAAATTTCTAGAAAATAAGTGATTGAGCCATTAAAAAAATAATTATTTTTATGCATTGATTTTTATCAAATTTTTAAGGATTTTATGCTTTAATGAAAGGTATTTTTGTGTTTTGGATGTAGGTGATGCAACAAAAGTCCAAGAAGGAAAAAAAGATGAAAAAGGAGTAAAAAGGAGTGAAAATGAAGACAAAATGCAAAATTGTCAAAATGATTGGCCTGGCGCCTAGGAGCCAGAATCCGGCGCTTAAGCACCATTTCGATACAGAATTATGCAAGATTTTTGATGAATTTTGGATGGTTATTTTGACGGTGTTAGCGGTTATTGGACAATCTAAAAGATTGGCAGTTATTCCTGGATTATAGGACATGTGATACATTGCATTTGGATGCTTGGAAATAGTTAGGATCGCGAAAAGGTGCGATCCGAAGTAAAGAGGTGCAAAGAACTGGACGCAGAGTCTGGCGCCTAGGCGCCAGACACACCTTCTAGAAGATTCATTGAACATGGACACATTTTGAAGAGGTACCTCAAGACAACTCTTGAAGCCTATAAATAGGAGGCTACTCCTTCAGAGAAAAATGCCCATAAACCGTCCACAACCCAACCAAAAACCACCAACGCCCAACCTAGCCCCATAGTTCCATTTAGAGAGAGAAATTAGAGAAATATTTTAAGGGCCATAATTATAGTTTCTTTTATTATTTAGTGAGTTTATTTTAGAGTTTGTATTGAGAGTATTTGAAGAGTCAGTGCTTTTGAAGTCTATTTTCTTTGGAGTCAGAAGGATTCAGAGGTTCAGTTGGAGAAACACTTGAGATAAGTATTTGTATTTTGATTGAAAGTTTTATTTATATGTTTTGTTGTTTAAATTCAATGTGTTCTGAGTAGTTTCTTTACTTTCTCCCTTCAATTATGAAAAGATAAATAAGATAATATATAATTCATTGGAGAATTAAAAACTATATATATATATTTTAAACATTGTGATGATATTAATACCGGATCTTAATTTACTATTTAAATTTGCCATTTAAATTGTTAAAATCTGTTGAAGAGTTTTGAGACCTAGAAGGAGATGAATTCTTAACTAGTAGATATCACATGAATCCTTGGGTAGTCGAAGGCCTTGCGCGGGTTATTCAAGGTGAAGTGCAAATAAATAGGAAGATACTATTTAACAGGCGTAGAATTGATAAGTTTTAGAGTGACAGGCTAAATTCTTGTAATTTAGTTTATAGAGAAGGAAAGGGTCACTAGTAGGCCCGAACATAGCCACCCTTTGATATCTAGTAGTGTGAACCTAGATTAACCCATTCTACTAACAATACATCCAGACCTGATCTATAGATTAGCTAATGTTCTTTATACTATCTAGTGAAGGTAAAGAATATGAATGCTTCTATTTGGAATAATACCATAAATTTTTATTCTCCACGAATATTACATTGTCTAAAAAGTCTTGGATTAATTGAAAGGAAGAATGTTGTTTGCTTATTTTTTTATTTACATCAATCATTACTTTATTGTCGCTTTATTTCTGCATCTAGTAAATTAAATATCAACTTTTTTAACTTTAAAAGAAATACACAAAAATAAAAATCAAAATATTTAAAAAAATCTATAATCCTGCTCGTGGGATCGATACCGGGGTCTTTATTTAAAGCCTTATATTACTTGAAGCGATATGTATACTTGCGTTGTACCCCTAGTGTGTAAAATATTTTCCATAAAATTATATTTATATTCACTTGCCGCTATTATTATTTGAGTCAAAGAATTGATTATAACATATTTTTAATAGCATAAATTACTGCATTGCTGCGGATCGAGGGTCAAGTTTTTGGCGCCGTTGCCGGGAAAGCAAAATTTATAGATTTTAAATATTTTATTTTATTTATTTCTTTTATTGTCAAAAATATAAATTACAAAAACAAAAAAAAATAAAAACAAAAATAACAAAAATAAAAATAATTTTATTTCTTGCTATTTTACTCTTTTACTTTTTATGTGTAGTTCTGGATCTGAAGGATTATTACCTTTAGATTCTGAATTAGAAAGAACTCGTTAGAAGAATTAAAAAAGGAAAACAAATTCAAAAATATCAAGAGATGGCTAATTTACATAATAATTTACAAAGTCCAATTGAAATTAATGAACAAAATGTTTATAAACCATTAAGGGACTATGCTAACCCTACAGTTGATGAACTTCATAGTAGTATTCAAATACCTACTATAGATGCTAATTCTTTTGAGCTTAAACCATCTATTATTCAAATGGTTTAAAATAATCAATTTGGGGGAACACCAAATGAGGATCCAAATTTACACCTTGCTAGTTTTTTAGAACTTTGTGCTACCTTTAAATATAACAATGTTTCTGATGATGCTATTAGACTTAAACTCTTTCATTTTTCTTTAAGAGATAAAGCAAAGATGTGGTTGAACACATTAGCAACATGTTCTATTAAAACATGGGCTGAAATGGCACAAAAATTCCTTACTAAATATTTTCCTCCTTCCAAAACTGCTAAATTGAGAAATCATATTACTTCATTTAGTCAATTTGACCGAGAGACAATTTATGAAACTTGAGAAAGATTTAAAGAACTATTAAGAAAATGTCCACATCATGCTTTACCTGATTGGTTAATTATTCAAACATTTTATAACAGACTAATTGGATCACTTAAATAAATTATTGATGCTGCTGCTGGAGGTTCTTTAATGGCTAAATCATTTGAAGAAGCTTATACTTTAATTGAAGAAATGGCTAACGATAATTTTCAATGGCCTTCTGAAAGGACTAATCCTAAAAGAATGGCAAGTATTCATGATAACGAAGCCTTTTCAATCTTAGCTTCACAAGTAGCTGCTAAATCTAAGAAATTAGATAATTTTGCTACCAATATATCACATAATAACTCTGCTAATATTGAAGATTCTCAAACTATTGAAACTTTACAAGCTATTGCTAGTAAAAATAACCCTTATTCCAATTATTATAATCCTGGATGGAAAAAACACCCTAATTTTAACTGGAATAATTCACAACAATAATGGGGTAATAATCAATCCCATCTAACTGGAAATTGGAACAATCAAGTAAATTCAAACTATAAATCACCTAGATTTAATAATTAACAAAAAAAGTTATCTATAGAAGAATTAATTTTACAACTAAGTAATCAATTATAAAATCAAAACATTATTATTTGTAATATTGAGAATCAAATGAGACAAATTGTTAATTTAATTAATTACAGACCTCCAGGAACACTTCCTAGTAATGTTGAAGTCAATCCAAAAGAAACTAGAAAAGAACATGAACATGTTAAAGCTGTGCAACTTAGAAGTGGAAAGGAATTAAAAGAAATAATGCAAAATGAAATTCAAAAATGAGATTAAGGTTGAAGAGATTGAAAAACCTAAAGAAACTCCTTCTCCTAGTGAAGATCAGACTGTTATTCCTATTAATGTGGAAGTTGAAAAACCACCATCACCTTTTCCTCAAAGACTAAAACAGCAGAAGCTTGATCATCAATTTTCTAAGTTCTTTGAAATTTTTAAGAAACTTCCCATTAACATACCTTTTGCTGAAGCTTTGGAACAAAGGCTAACTTATGTAAAATTTATGAAGGATATTTTAAGTAAGAAATGAAAATTTGAAGCTTTTGAAACTGTTGCATTAAGTGAAGAATGTAGTGCAATAATTCAAAAGAAATTACCTCAGAAACTTAAAGATCCTGGAAGTTTTACTATACCTTGTGCTATTGGAGAAACATTTTGTGGAAAAGCTTTATGTGATTTAGGAGCAAGTATTAATCTCATGTCATTTTCTATTTTTCGAAGATTGAATTTAGGAGAGATTACTCCCACCACTGTAACCCTTCAGTTAGTTGATAGATCTATCACCTACCCTAAAGGAGTTATAGAGGATGTTCTTGTTAAAGTGGATAAATTTATTTTCCCTATGGATTTCATTGTACTTGATATGGAAGAAGATAAAGAAATACCAATTATTCTAGGGAGACCTTTTCTAGCTACTGGACGAGCTATGATTGATGTGCAAAAAGGAGAATTAACCATGAGAGTTAATGATCAAGAGATTAAATTCAATGTTCTTAAATCAATGAAGTACCCTGATAAAAAGAAATGCTATTGAATGTATATTATTGATTATATAATTGAAAAACATTATCAAGAAAGATGTAAAGTCATTTCGGAAGAAAAAATTGAATTATTAACTGATGAAAATGAAGAACTAAAAGAAGAAGAATTATCTAAAGAAACTCATTATATTAAAAATAACTGAGAAATTTTGGACATAACACAAAATGATAACTTTTAATCTTAATTAAAAAAGCCCCTGAATTGGAATTAAAAATGTTACCTGCACATTTAAAGTATGCTTTTCTGGGAAATTCATTAACTTTACCTGTTATTATTTCTTCTAAACTAAGTTTAGATCAAGAAGAAAAACGTATAGGAGTGTTAAAGAATTATAAGAAAGCTTTTGGTTGGACTATTGCTGATATAAGAGGAATAAGCCCTTCCATCTGTATGCATAGAATTTTAATGGAAGAAGATTTTAAACCTACTATTGAACCTCAAAGAAGATTAAATCCTATCATGAAAGAGGTTGTTAAAAAAGAAATTTTAAAATGGTTAGATGTCGGAATTATTTATCCTATTTCAGATAGCCAATGGGTAAGTCCTATTCATTGTGTTCCGAAGAAAGGAGGAGTAACTGTCATTGTCAATGATAAAATTGAACTAATTCCTATAAGACAAGTTACTGGATGGCGAATTTGTATTGATTATCAGAAATTAAATGACACCACTAGAAAGGATCATTTTCCTTTACCTTTCATGGATCAAATGCTTGATAAATTAGCTGTACACTCATATTTTTGTTTTCTGAGTGGATATTCTGGTTATCATCAATTATCTGTCGCTCCTGAGGACCAAGAGAAAATAACATTTACAAGTACTTATGGAACATTTGCATTTAGAAGAATGCATTTCTGTTTATGTAATGCACCTGCAACTTTTCAAAGATGTATGATGTCAATATTTTGTGATTTGATTGATAAAGGAATTGAAATATTTATGGACGATTTTTCAGTCTTTGGAACTTCTTTTAAATTTTGTTTGGAAAATATCTCAAAAGTTCTGAAAGATGTGAAGAAACAAATTTAGTTCTGAACTGGGAAAATGTCAATTTATGGTCACAGAAGGCATTGTACTTTGTCACAAAATTTCACAAAAGGGATGGAAGTTGATCAAGCAAAAGTGAAAATTATTGCTGAACTGCAACCACCTACTACTGTTACTAATGTGAGAAGTTTTCTTGGTCATGCTGGATTTTATAGAAGATATATAAAGGATTTTTCTAAAATTGCTAAACCTCTTAGTCATTTATTGGAAAAAGAAGCTAAATTCAAATTTAATGAAGACTGTATTAATGCTTTCAATATTTTAAAAGAAAAATTAATAACTGCACCTATAATTATTGCACCTAATTGGAATAAACCCTTTAAATTATTGTGTGATGTAAGTGATTGCAATTGGAACTGTATTGGGACAAAAATATGATAAAATTTTCAATATTATGTATTATGCTAGTAAAACTCTTTTTAAAACTCAAATAAATTACACTACTACTGAGAAAGAGCTTTTAGCTATAGTCTATGCCTTTGATAAATTTAGACCTTATCTTCTTGGTACCAAATGCATAGTTCATACTGATCATTCCGATATTAAATATTTAATGGCAAAAAAGATGCTAAGCCTAGAATGATAAGATGGATTCTACTTCTACAAGAATTTGATTTTCATATAGTGGATAGAAAAGGAACTGATAACCAAATTGCTGACCATTTATCTAGAATTAAGAAAGATGTTATTACTGAGGAAAATATAAATGAGAAATTTCCTGATGAACATTTATATGTTATTCAAGGATGTCGAACACCTTGGTATGCGAATATAGTTAACTATTTAGTTAGCAATATTCTACCTTATGGATTGAATAACAAATATATTAAGAAATTTAAAAATGATGCTAAATATTATATTTGGGAAGATCCTCATTTATTTAATTTAGGAAGAGATTCTGTAATTCGAAGATGTGTACCTTATGAAGAAACTTTTGCTATTATTCAAAAATGTCATGATTCCGATTTTGGAGGACACTTTGGAGTAGATAAAACTACATTTAAAATTTTAAATTCAGGATTTTATTGGCCTACCTTGTTCAAAGATGTGAGACATTATGTGAAAATATGTGATCGATGTCAAAGGATGGGAAATATATCTAGAAAAGATGAAATGCCTTTAAACTATATATTGGAAGTTGAAATTTTTGATATATGGGGTTTAGACTTTATGGGACCATTTGTACCATCATCTAGAAAGATTTATATTTTTATTAGCAATTGATTATGTTTCAAAATGGATTGAAGCTGTAGCTTTACCTAACTGTGATTCCAAAAGTGTTTCAAAATTTTTAAAGAAAATAATTTTTTCAAGATTTGCAATGCCTAAGGTAATTATCACAGATGGTGGAAGTCATTTTAGAAATATAAGAATTCAATTATTACTGAAAAAATTTGGAATTAAACACAGAATTGCAACTGCGTATCCCCCTCAAACAAGTGGAATGGCTGAAGTATCAAACAAAGAAATTAAAAGAATTTTAGAGAATACTGTTAATCCTAAAAGAACTGATTGGGTTGATAGACTTGATTATGCATTATGGGCTTATAGAACAGCTTATAAGACACCAATCGGAATGTCACCTTACCGGTTAATTTATGGTAAACATTGTCACTTACCAGTGGAACTTGAACATAAAACTTATTGGCCGATAAAGGAGTTTAATTTTGATTTGAATACTGCAGGAGAAAATTAATTATTACAATTAAATGAGATTGATGAAATAAGAAATGAATCATATGAAAATATAAAAATTTATAAAGAGAAAATGAAGATGTTACATGATAAAAAGATTTCAGAAAAAAATATTCGAGACTGGACAAGAAGTATTATTATTTAATAATCGTTTAAGACTTTTTCGTGGAAAATTCAGATCTAAATGGATAGGACCATAGATAATTGAGAAAGTATACCATTATAGAGTTGTGGATATTAAAGATCCTAAAACAGGAAAAATATTTAAAGTTAACGGATTTAGACTGAAGCCTTATTTTGGAGACATTAAAATGATTTATAAAGAGGCTTACGAGTCGAGTCTACTCGATTAAAGACTTAATTAGGTCGAGCCGACGACGTTAAACCAAGAGCTTTGTGGGAGGCAACCCATATTTATTTTTGTGTGTTTTTACATTTTTAATGTAAGGTTATGCCTCGGTCTTGTCTAATTTTTTATAACTTTAGAAAATTGGACGCTAACAAGTCTTCATTGACTTTAGCTAAAATTATCTCGAAGTATATAAAGTTTGGACTTTGGATCACTCCATTTCATATGTGAGTAAAAAGGAGATCAAGTTAACCTTCATTAGGATTGTTTATAATTTGTGTTACTAAGTCTATATTGATCTTACCATTCTAATTTACTTATTTTGGAGAACGAAACTTTGAAATTTGATGATAGGCGAAACGGAGTCGAACATGGTTCCGGCGCCTAGGCACCGAAATTTGGCGCCTAAGCACCAGAGTAAAACTGCGTATTGATGGGTCTGGCGCCTAGGCGCCAGATTTGGCACCTAAGCGCCACAGTTACTGGATCGTGTAAAAACTAAAAATTTTTCAGTTTTTCATACGATTTTCTTCTTTAAATTACCCCATCTTCGTCCCGAATCCCTAAGCAATCAAAATTACAACCTAGACACTTCATTCTTGAGAGATTATAGAGGATTTTTGAAGAAATGGAGAGAAGAAATCTTGGAGAAGAGGCTAGAGACAAAGGTTCAAAGGATCCTCAACCCTACTTCAATGGTTTTATCGCTGTAAGTTTGGAGAAAATTTCAAGTCGTCTAGATAAATTTAAAGCAGAATTCAAAAGTATTGGAGATCGCCTCTATGAGATGTATCATCAAATTGAACATCTAGAATGGCCAGCGAAGCTTTAATTTGATCATCTAGCGGCTTATCAAGATGCTCAAGTGGAGATGTATGCTAAGAACAAATGGACCGAATAGAAAACGACTACAGATTTTTTGAGGGCGTTAGTATTCTTCCAAAATAGGCCTAGTATTCTTCCTTGTGAGGAGAATGAAAATTTCTAATTTGAAGATTAGATAGTTATTGTGGTGTGATCTAGACTTTTATTAGTGTGTCGTTGTATCGATTTAGTAAATCGATTGTGTTGTTTGTGTGTTTGATTTATTGTTCAATGTGTGTTGTATTTGCTTTGAAATTGTATAGTTTGATTGTTTGTTAGGACTTGAATCATATTATTATACTTATCTGTATTGTATTGAGCCAAAATTGAAGATTATGAATGGAATTAGAAGAGTTTGATTTAAACCTTGTGTTTAATTGGTGGATTTAATTTTTAATTTTTAAAATTTTTGGGAAATATTTTGGAAGTTAGAAACTGAAGCACTACTCTAATATGAGTAATTGGAAGTTGAATTTATGAGTTTTGGTGGAAAATAAAATTTTTAAAGTTATTTTTATGAAAGGCGAGTCTGGCGCCTAGGCGCCGGTTCAGTCTGCTTACCAAAAATTAGCATTTAAACCCCATTAGCCATGGTTGACGCCTAAGCTTCAACCCCTTCCTCTTTTTCGCGAAAATACACCCCATAGATCCATCTTGAGGTCAATACATCAAGTTTTTGAGCCCGAAATCACTTGATTTCTTCATCTCGAGGTTAGATCTACCTTCTAATCCATTTATTTTTTATTCTTACCATAGTTTTTCCTATTTTCTTTTGGTAAAAACCAAAATTTTGGGAAATATTTTGATTTTTAGAGTTTCTCCATGGATTTTTAAACTCATTCTAAGTTTCTTAAGATTAAAAGAAAGTTTAAATATTTGATTCCTAAATTTATTTGTGTTTTCTTTCACGTTTAGACGGCACCAAAATCTAAGTGAGGAAAGGCATAAGAAAATTTCGACAGCAGCAAGTTTTCAACTGCGGCAGCGCTTTTTCGTTATCACGAATTTGCGATGTTAAGAAAGTTTATCTCGGAGCGCAGTTTTTACAATCCTAGTGAAATGATCGAGAACACGATCGTTGCACACAACTGGCAACGATTCTGTTATTTCACTGTTGTTGCAGTTATTCCTATTGTACGCGAGTTTTATGCCAACTTTTTGGATGCGGAAGACTACGAAGTCTTCGTTAGAGGTGTCGGAGTAGGATTTACTCCGGAACATATCAATATTTTCTACAGCCTTCCACCTACCATTGAGTGCTATTATTCCGGTTTATCTCCATCTGAGGGAGATCTTGAGATGATTATTGCATATCTGACTGATGACACTGGAACTTGGAAGATCCGGAACGAAAAAATGGGTAAACTTTAAATCTTCTAAGCTAAATGGTATTTAAAAGGCATGACATTATTTTATATCTGCTAGAATTCTACCTTCCAACCACCTGAGTGAAGTTACCAGAGATCGAGCTATCCTGAACTACTGCATTCAGGAGAGGAAGCAGATAGATGTTGGCAGTATTATTTATGATTCAGTGGAATCGATTACTAGATCCAGCACTTCTGTGAGATTAGGAATCCCATCCTTGATTTATTCTTTATGCATGAGCAATGGAGTTTCTGCTGATATATCAGAGGAGAAGTTGAAGTCTGCAAAGCCAATTAGGCAGGAGAGTGTTAGAATTTATGATCGTCTTCGAGGGAAGAGATCTACTGGTCCTTCTACTTCTATACCTACTCCACGTAGAGCTTCTACATCTACTGCTGAGCCACCAACTAGTTTCTGGGAATCAATGCACGTTCAATTTCTGGAGCAGCAGAATGAGTTATTTCTAACTAACTGCGGAGTAGATACTATAGACAAGAAGATTGATCATTTATCTGAGTTTACCCAAAGAAAAAGTGAGTATGATGCTGAGTATTCAGAGTCTTTAGTTAGATTCTTGAAGGGTGAACATGATGTTCGGTTTCCTACCTGTCCTAAATTTTCACCGTATGTTGATCCAAAAGATGTGGAGTTTTATTTTGGTGATGACGATGACGAGGCTACAAATAGTGATTAATAGCTTGATTTACCTCTGAGATGTGCTGATTCTGTTGTTAGTTTATTTCTTGTTTGCTAGTGCTGTTTGTTGTTTGTTGTTTGTTAGTGTAGATTTGTTTATGAAACTTTGTGTGGATTCTTTGATGTTGAGACTGTTTTAAATATTTAGTGTATTGTATTGAAGACTGAAATTTGAATGAATTAATGTTTATTTCTTTCTCAGCCTACTGTTTAGTATTCTTAAATAGTTAGTAATGTTGTTCTATTTCTGTTACTATTAGTAGTATAATCATTTAATTCAGTTACTGACATATATAAAAAAAAATGATGAGCCTGCTTACTTTTATATATGCTTCGTTATTTCAGTAATATTCATAAAAGCATGTGTAGAAGTAAATTTTTCTTTTTAGACTGTATTTACATACTTATAAAAATTCCTTTTTAAATTATACCTTTCTTTCTCTCATACTTTTATTTTTTTTCATGATATACCAAAACTTAAGTTTGGGGGAACGGAAACAACATGCAAATTTAAATTTTATTTGTCCTTAAAGAACTTATATTTTCTATAAAAAAAATATTAACATAACATAAGGAATGAAGGATCTCTTTAAGATCATTTAAATTTTTGAAATTATAAATAATTTAGTAGACTTAAACAAAATTTTAATAACTTTGATTGATTTTAAGAATAGAATTATTCAACTTAAAGAAAAGTAAGATTAAGAAAATTTTCTATTCATAGTAGAAATAATTGAATTTTAGAAGTATTAAGAAATAAAAAATTATAACTTGAAAAAGAAAAGATTGAAATTCTTTTTGAAATCTATTCATGTTATAGTAATTAAGTGAAAATGTATAAGTTTGAAAATATAAGTTAAGGATAGCAAAGTTCAAAACCATTAACAGGCTATCCAGATATAGTAATCCTCTCTTTAAAAAAAAACACAGAGAGAGAGGAGAAGCTTGAGGAGATGCCTAATCAAAAATTGGCTTCACTTGAATTAGCTTATATAAAAAAAACTGATTACATATTTTACTTAATTTTTATGCATGTATCTTTATTAGAAATGATTTTCATGAAGACCTTTTTCTTGTAAATAATTTATGTGATCTTAATATAATAAACTATAATTATTTTCAAAGTGAATGAAAATTTTTTGAAATCTTATGATTTGGTAGTTAAATATTCTTTAAATTCTTAAAATTAAACTTAGTTAAATTTGGTTAATGATTTACTACAGCCTTTATAAAATAAAAAATTATAAGAAATATTAAATATTTACCTTTTATTCCAAATGTTATACATTTTGTATAGTAAAAAGGGTTACTTGAGGACAAATAATATTTAAGTTTGGGGGATTTTGATCCATGAAAAAAATACCTATTTTTATGCCTTGATTTTTATCAAATTTTTAAGGATATTATGTTTTAATGAAAGGTATTTTTGTGTTTTGGATGTAGGTGATGCAAAAAATGTCCAAGAAAGAAAAAAAGGAGCAAAAAAGAGCAAAAATGGAGCCAAAATGCAAAATTATCAAAATATTTGTCCTGGCGCCTAGGCGCCAGAATCCGGCGCCTAAGCGCCAGTTTGATACAGAGTTCTGCAAGATTTTTGACAAATTTTGGATGGTTATTTTGACGGTGTTAGCGGTTATTGGACCATCTAGAAGACTGGCAGTTATTCCTGGATTATAGGACATGTAATACATTGTATTTGGACGCTTGGAAATGATTAGGATCACGAAAAGGTGCAATCCAAAGTGAAGAGGTGCGAAGAACTGGACACAGAGTCTGGCGCCTAGGCGCGCTAGAAACACCTTCTAGAAGATTCATTGAACATGGACACATTTTGAAGAGGTACCTCAAGGCAACTCTTGAAGCCTATAAATAGGAGGCTACTCCTTCAGAGAAAAAACGCCCATAAACCATCCACAACCCAACCAAAAACCACCAACGCCCAACCTAGCCCCATAGTTCCATTTAGAGAGAGAAATTAGAGAAATATTTTAAGGGCCATATTTATAGTTTCTTTTATTATTTAGTGAGTTTATTTTAGAGTTTGTATTGAGAGTATTTGAAGATTCGGTGCTTTTGAAGTCTTTTTACTTTGGAGTCAGAAGGATTCAGAGGTTTAGTTGGGGAAACACTTGAGATAAGTATTTGTATTTTGGTTCAAAGTTTTATTTATATGTTTTGTTGTTTAAATTCAATGTGTTCTGAGTAGTTGCTTTACTTTCTCCCTTCAATTATGAAAAGATAAATAAGATAATATAAAATTCGTTGGAGAATTAAAAACTGTATATATATTTTAAACATTGTGATGATATTAATATCAGATCTTAATTTACTATTTAAATTGGCCATTTAAATTGTTAAAATATGTTGAAGAGTTTTGAGACCTAGAAGGAGATGGATTCTTAACTAGTAGATATCACATAAATCCTTGGGTTGTCGAAGGCCTTGCGCGGGTTATTCAAGGTGAAGTGCAAATAAATAGGAAGATATTATTTAACAAACGTAGAATTGATAAGTTTTAGAGTGACAAGATAAATTCTTGTAATTTGGTTTATAGAGAAGGAAAGGGTCACTAGTAAGGCCGACCATAGCCACCCTTGGATATCTAGTAGTGTGAGCCTAGATTAACCCATTCTACTAACAATACATCCAGAACTGATCTATAGATTAGCCAATGTTCTTTATACTATCGAGCGAAGGTAAAGAATAGACATGCTTCTATTTGGCACAATACCATAAATTTATATTCTCCACGAATATTACATTATCTAAAAAGTCTTGGATTAATTGAAAGGAAGAAAGTTGTTTGCTTATTTTTTTATTTACATCAATCATTACTTTATTATTGTTTTATTTCTGCATCTAGTAAATGAAATATCAACATTTTAACATTAAAAGAAATACATAAAAATAAAATCAAAATATTTAAAAAAATCTATAATCCTCCTCGTGGGATCGGTACTGGGGTCTTTATTTAAAGCCCTATATTACTTAAAGCGATACGTATACTTGCGTAGTACCCCTAGTGTGTAAAATATTTTCCATAAAATTATATTTATCTACACTAGCCGCTATTATTATTTGAGTCAAAGAATTGACTATAACATATTTTTGATTGCATAAATTACTGCATTGCTGCGAATCGAGGGTCAGTGATCAACATTAATCAAAAATTATCTTAAACAATTACAAATTGCCTAAGATGTAATTAACTATAAAAGCTTGCTTCTATAGGAGAAGTAAAAGAATCCACAATAGAAATCTCTGGTAAAAGCTTCGTGATATTCCTTATATAGAAACTCTAGGATATGACATTCTAGAATCTTCTTTTATAAGGATTATCATAAACATCCTTCTTTTTCTATGTTTTATATTGGCCTTAAAATTTCTTAATTCCTTTATAGGATCTATAAAAATAAGATTAGGGCAATATTAAAACAGAGTGGCGACTCCTTGACATTGACATGATACGGGAATTGATAGCGATGTAAAATCGACAAGAAAAGATTTTTCATCGCCATCAAGTTTAAAAATGTGATTTTTGGCGATATTCGGCGGGAATTCATCCTGATAACTCCCCAAAATGTGTTTCTAACTCCCTAAACTCCAGAAAAATGAAAATTTCCACCAATTCGCTTCCAATGGATTTTAATTCCGTAGAAACCTAGAGATTTATAATTTTCAACCAAAGAAAATTCATCAGTTTCGAGGCTAAGCGTTTATTCAACAAAGTGATGATGAAGAGGAGGATTATCAAGGAAAGAGGCTTTGTAAATTGAGGTATGGATACTCCAAATACTCAAGTAGAAAAAATTATAATGCGGATACGTTGGAAAGTGTTATGCTACACTACTGCCACTGTAGTCGTTCCGATTGTGAAAGAGTTTTATGCAAATCTTCATGGAATCAACCATGGATTCATCTATGTATGAGGTAGGTTCGTACCATTCACTCTTTCAAAGATTAATGATTTTTTTATGATTGAAAACGTATCTATTTATCATTATACAAATTTTGATGCAACAAGAGACAATATGAATGAAATTTATCACTATTTGCCGGATGAAAATGAAGATTGGGAGATTAGAGATAACAAATTTGTAAGTTTCTATATTGCATCTTTAAATCTGGTGTCGAAGCAATGACATTACTTTATTTCTGCTAATTTACTTCCTTCTATGAAAATTAGTAAAGAGACTAAGGAAAGTGTCATTCTAAATTACTGTATTCAAACTAGAAGGCTGATATATATTGGAACTATAATTGTGAAATTTGTATTGGTATTGATCATTCATGGATCAAAATATGGGCTTGGACATCCCTTCACCATATTTCTTCTTTGCAGCCAGTTACAAGTCACTTATGAAAGTTGGGAAAAAGTACTTCTTCCTTGGTGGCCTATTGACCCAACTAATCTTTATGACTGTCAGGCAATAGGAGATGAGAATGATATGAGCCTCATTACAGACCAAGCAACTCAAAGTTCATGACCTATTTAGCCTTACTTTCCTGAAAGTTCCCATGTGATTCTGAAGAAAATCAAGAAGTTAGAGAAAGAGGTACAAAATCTTATGAATGCTATTAATAATATCTCTGATTTATTTGATCACTTGGATTGAAGGATGAAAGAACAGTTTGATCACACTGGTAGAATTAAAGATAGTTTGATAAATGTGATGAAAAACAATGATGTGATTGCTGAGGATTCGACTGATGAATTCCCTTATCGTCCCTTCTACAAACTGTTTGTGCATCATCAATCGATTAAAGATAGTACTGAGACTGACGATGAGTACTGACTCTGCTATACGTTTAGTATTGTGTATTTCTATTATGCTTTAGTGTACTGAGTGTGGCTTGATTTACTTTGTAGTTTGTGTTTGGACTTATTATGCTTGGATTCTATGTTTGTGTGTAGTTTTTATTGTTAGAGTATCGTAATGTTTGTGACTCTGAATTGATATGGCTTGATAAACTTATTTAATGAATGTTTAAGTGTGTATGTTGTGATATGAATTTTATATATTAAATTAATGTTTTGTGTTGTTTGTGTATATTTGTTGTTAGTTAGTGCTTGATTAATGAAATAGATGCTTAAAGAGGCAAATTATGTGGTGGTGTAGCGTCAAAATGATCGAAATTGCAAAAATTTTATAGACCCAGAAAAAAATTGAATTGGTGCCACGTGCTAGAATAGGCACCGTCGATGCCCAATTCCAGAGTTTGGCAATTTATTTTAAATAGAGTGCTGCCATCGCCCAAAACCAGCACTGCAAGCGTCCAAATACAAAAAAAGCCCAAAACCTCTTTATTTCACAATTTTTGCCCTGAGACCTGCATATTTCACCATTTCCTTCATCTTCAACCTCCAACCATCTCATTTTTTAGACCTAAAGCTTGCTAGATCAAGGATTACAAGCAATTTCAAGGCCTAAAGAGTGTGGATCTTAACTTCTCTTAGTAAGAGCTTCACCATAAACTACAAATTTTTTATTTCACCATGGGAATTTCTCACATTGCTTAGATCCAAAAGTTAAAATTTTTGATGAAGTTTTGAGATTTTCCATAGTTATTTAAGCTCTTATTTACTTAGAATTGCTTTAGGAGTCTCTTACATTATGATTTTAAAATTTGTTGGATTTTCTAGCAAATTTTTAGAATTTCAAATGGCTCCTATAATAAGCAAGTGAAAGAGAAATTTGGATTTTTATGAAGATAAATTTGTTAATGTTAAAGCACAGTTTTGTTTCAATTCAGTCCTGCATAATAAAAAGTGTATACAAGATCAGGCTTTTAAAAATCCAGGAGGATCTGTAGAGCAGTTGATTTCTAATAGGAACTGGGAAAGATTTGGTTATTTCACTGCTATTGCTATTATTGGTATTATGCGAGAATTTTACGCAAATCTGCCTTGGAACGAAACTAAATATGTGATTGTTGGAGGAAAAATGGTAGAATTCACCCCTCGGCATATTAATGATTTTTATCAGTTACAAGGGGTTAGGTTTTGTGAATATGAGAACTTTGATATGAGAGAACTGACACGCCTAAAATATATATGCTTTTTGCTATATCATTTTACTTATATTTTGATGATATTACACTTTAAAGGAAGGTATTTTGTATTTTTTTTGGTTTTAAGTACAAGAAATGGCGATTGGAGCAAAAGGAAACAAAAACGGTGCAATTTGGAGCAAAAACGAGCAAGAAATGAAATTCTGCCCTGACACCTTTCGATAAGTCTTTCGATGCTTAATTTCTTTTATAATTTTTGCATATTTTTGAATGAGATTACACTTTAAAGAAAGGTTATTTTTATGTTTATTTTGTAGGGCTATCTCTTACGAACGCAACGCAACTGAAACGGGACGAAACGGAGCTAAAACGGGGCCAAACGGAGCAAAACGGTGGAGCTGCTCAGAGCCATCTTGCCGACGGCGAGATTTTCCCGAGACCACCGAAAAGTGGCCGAAAAGCTCGCCGACAGTGAGCTCAAACTCGCCGACAGTGGCCCGGACGACCACGAACCGACTTTTGACGGTTTTGGGCCAATATTCGATGTATTTGGATGCTTTTTTGAAGGGGTGCGTAAGGAAACTCTTGGGAATTCGTCCAAACTCTTTAAAAATGGCGAATATAGGTTAGAAAAAGAGATAAAGAGAATATTAGAGAGAAAAAATTGGAGAAAAACTTAGAGGAATGTTTAGGATTCTTAGATTAAGAGTAGAAATGTAGATTTCTACCCTTTTGCAGAGATTGGAGAGGAGATTTCTGAGGGAATTTGTATGGGATTGTACGAGCATTGCATGGATCGATGGGAGACTTTGTGGGAGAGATCTTCCTCTTTCTTTCAAAGGGAAAAAGCTAAGTATAGTTCTTCATTATTTTATGATTTTGTAAACATTTATGTAGTGGATTTGCTTTGTTTAAATGAAGTTTCCTTTGCGTTTTCTTCGTGCTTTGTGACGTATCTCTCTTACTCTTTCTTCTTCTTTGGAAATAGTGGCATGAGATGATTATGCCATTATTTTCAATTTACTTTTCTTTTCTAATGAGTAGAATTCATGCTTAGGATTTTGTGATGCATGTTAGAAGTTAATTTAGATATAAATGTGATGGCTTTTACTTGCACTTCATTTACATTGCAATTAAGGTCTGTTGTAATGTTAAAATTTGTTGTGAAAACATACGATTCGAGAGGGCTATGCTTTCTACAACTAAGTACCAACCACATTTAAATTCCATGAATGGTGAAGTTCATAGAAGTTGAATGCAAATAAATAGGGAAATAATATTAATCGGGCGCAGAATTGGAGATTTTAGAATGACAGGCTAAAATCCTTAATTCGGTCCTATTGTTTGGGTGCTTGAAGTGTAGATGTTAGCCCTCGGGCGAGGGGAATGTGGGAGCTCGAAGTGGCAGACGGTTTCCTCCCGACCTAGCGCAGCATTCGATAACCAAGCATAGGATTAGTAAATGTTCTTTATGCCTGGACCAAAGGGTAAAGAATATGATTGCTCCTATTTGGCACATACAATATTAAATGCATCTCAATCCTATACATTATCTATTTCATTACATAAGAATAGTAGTTTTTAATATCTCAAAATTCTCCAAACCAATTCATTCAAAAAGGGTTATCTTTAAAATTAGTATTTGCACTTAGTTATAATTACTATTACATTTAACACTTGCATTTAGGAGTAGTTTTTAGATAAAACACAATTTTAATCGACATTCCAAACTTAGGTCTATTAGTAGTAGACTAGAATTTGACTAAAGACCTCTTACTTCACTTCCTCATGGGATCGATACTGGGGTTTTTATAGAAAACTCTATATTACTTGAAACGATAGGTATACTTGCGTAGTACCCCTAGTGTGTAAAATATTTTCTAATTTTTATATCATTTAAGACTTTGCACACTAGCCGCTATTTATAAATCTGGTGAAGTTTTTGGCCATCTTTTGGAAGTTAAATTACTACGTAATTGCGGGTCGGGTCAAGTTTTTGGCGCCGTTGCCGTGGAAGCTTCGGTAAGAACTTTAGGAAAATTTTAGTTGAAGCAATTAGGCTTAGATTTGGAAAACTGTAGTGTAGTAAAAACTATTTTTGTGTGAAAATGTTTTTTGTTGTATGAAACATTGTTGTGAAAAAATTGTTTGTGTGAAAAATATGGTGTTCGTAAAAATATTTTGTTGTGTTGAATATATTTCATCTATTATTTGTTTAATTTTTAATGTATTGTCTGTTATGTTGCGTATGCGAAACAAAGGATCTGCAGGACTTGTGCCTTATGATCCCGTATTTGAAGAAAATAAAAAAATAAAAATACAGAAAGGACTCGAAAAACTAGAAATGGAAATGGAAAACTTACAAGATAATAACTTGGAAAATCATCATAAATCATTGAGGGATTACATAAATCCTACGACAGATGAAATTCACTCTAGTATACAAAACCCTGTCATAGAAGCTGACTCATTTGAAATAAATCCCGAGATTATCCAACTGGTGCAGAACAATCAGTTTGGGGGAACTCCTTCAGAAGATCCCTATTTACACTTATCAAATTTTCTAGAACTTTGTGCTACATTTCGTTATAACGGTATGTCAGACGATGCTGTTAGGCTAAGGCTTTTTCCTTTCTCACTAAGGGATATGGCTAAAATGTGCTTATATTCTTTAGCACCTGGTTCTATTAAAAATTGGGAGGAGTTAACACAGAAATTCTTAGCTAAGTATTTTCCACCTTCAAGGACTACTAAACTTAAAAACGATATTATCTCATTTTTTCAGTATGAAGGGGAATCAATATACGAAGCATGGGAAAGATATAAAGAACTCCTAAGAAAGTGTCCACTCCATGCTCTGCCCGATTGGTTAATCATTCAAACTTTTTATAATGGGTTAGTAGGATCCCTTAGGTCTATAATTGATGCTACCACTGGTGGATCATTAATGTCAAAATCATTTGATGAAGCATATGCATTAATTGAAGAAATGGCTACAAATGAATTTCAATGGCCCTCTACAAGGGTAAATCATAAAAATGTAGCTAGTGTTCATGATACGGATATAATTACAATTCTTGCATCTCAGATTGCTACAATATCAAGGAAGTTGGACCAATTTGGAATGAACCAACCTCAATTTACTCCTGTAAGTGAGGAAAGTTTATTAGGGCCTATAATTGATTCTAAATTATCATATGAGACTTTAAATACCATAAATAACTCATACTCTAACTTTTGCAACCCAGGTTGGGAGAACCATCCTAAATTTAACTGGAATCCTACTACCGACGATGGAAACCAACAATGGGAAAATAATCATATAAATCCTAATGGAAGTTGGAATAATCAGGGGAACATAAACTATAGACCTTCATATCCACCAGACTCTAACAATGATCAACAATTTGAGGGTAAGAAAATATCTATGGAAGAAGTGGTATTGCAAAATCAAAATGCTGCGATTAGAAACATAGAGAATCAACTGGGATAAATTGCTAATTCACTTAGCAATAGACAACAAGGAACACTTCTTAGCAACAATGAGATCAACCCTAAAGAGAACACTAATGAACAAATAGAAGCTGTCCAATTAAAAAATGGAAGAGAGATAGAGGATGTGGTTAGAAAAGAAAAAGATGTTGTGAGAGAAACAAAGGAAACTAAAAGGCCTGAAGAACATGTTTCTAAGGATATGGAAAAATTAATATCTCCAACTAAAATCAATTTGGAAAAACCACCACCTCCATTTCCTCAAAGACTTAGACAGCATGAATTGAATAAAAAATTTTCGTAGTTCGTGAAAGTACTTAAGAAGTTAACAATAATTATTCCTTTCATCGAAGCTTTGGAACATATGCCAAGTTATGCAAAGTTTATAAAGGATATATTAAACAGGAAAAGAAAATTTTGGGATTACGAGACAGTTGGACTAAGTGAGGAGTACAGCGCTATACTTCAGAAAAATTTTCCTCAAAAACTTAAAGATCCTTGTAGCTTTACAATTCCTTGTGCAATTGGAGAAAAATTATGTGGAAAAGCTTTATGTGATTTAGGAGTAAGCATTAATTTGATGCCTCTATCTATATTTAGAAGGTTAGGTTTAACCAATATTTCTCCTACTACTGTAACCCTTCTATTAGCTAATCGATCTATCATTTATCCAAAAGGAGTTATAGAAGACGTGCTTATTAAAGTGGATAAATTTATCTTTCCTTTGGACTTTATTGTATTAGATATGGAGGAAGATAAAGAAATTCCAATTATTTTCGGGAGATCTTTCCTTGTTACTGGACAAGCTATGATAGATGCACAAAAAGGAGAGTTGACTATGAATATTAATGACCATGAAGTCACTTTTGATGTATTAAAGACTATAAAATATCCAGCTGAGAGAAAAGATGATGATTGTTTTTGGATGGATGAAATTGATTATCTAAGTAAAGAACATTTCCAAGAAAGTTTTGAGAGTAAGTTAAAAGATGATATTGAAAAAGATTTTCATGATGATTCGAAAACATTACTTAAAGAAGACTGTATGTATGTTTAGGAGAGGTGTGAAATGATGAACGCTACCAAAAATAGTAAACTTTTAATTCCATTTGTTGAAAAATCTCATGAACTTAAGATGGATGTACCCCATACAATTTTAAAGCCTATCTATTTAGGGAATTCATCTACACAACCAGTCTTAATATCTTTAGATGCGACTCAATCACAAGAAAAACCTGAATTGAATGATGAACAAGATAAAATTATTGAACTAAGACTTGGAAGAGAATTTGAGGATATATTTCTAAAGAACTTTGAGTTGAGAAAAGAGGATAAGAATATTGAAAGACCACTGGAAGAAATTCCTAAGGAATTTAAAAAACCTATTTCCTCAACTAAGATAGATCCTCAATCATTTAATAATTATAAAGGGGAAGAATTGGAAGATAACTTGAATCATAAGAGTGACATAGAAGAATTTGATCTTGAATCTGAATTATTTAAAGAGAATCTGATCCAAAATTTGGAAGATATTGAAGCATCTTATAAAGATCCATTTCTTATCAATTTCAAGGATGATATTAATATGCAATTTCTGAGAATCAATAGAAGAATATTGGATCTAGAAGGAAATATGAGGAACAATGATATAAATCCAACTAAAATTGAAGAGCTAAATGAAAAATTAAAATTTGAGGATTTTATAGGAATTCTTGGATCTGGAAATGATTAGGCGATTGATCGAGGATTACTTAAATGGAATTTTGATCTAGGTGGAATCATATGTCAGGCTAATGACGTTAAACCAAGCGCTTTATGGTAGGCAACCCATAGTTATCAGTGTGTTTTGATTTAGTATGTTTTGAGAGTCATGATTGTTAGTGTTGTATGATGTTTGCTTTATAATGTATTTATAAGTTTGATTGATGATTGATAGATGTTTAGATTGTTAGTAGTTTGATCTTTGTGTGTCTTGAGGGAGGTGATTCCTTAACTTCTTATTATAGTTTCATCTTAAATTGTTACTTCCTTTCTACAACTTTATTTTCATTAGATAGGAGTCGCGAACCTATTTGATGAATACCATATGGATGATCTTACACTATCTTTATAATCGTTATAGGTGCTTAATTATAAGAATTAGATGATACTTGAGATTGGTGTCCGGAAACCAATTTATCGGGGATAATCTTATCTTTGAGATTATAATCTATAATATCATTTGAAAGTACCTAATTTACTAGTGTAGTGATTCCGTTAGAAATCGAAGGTAACATAGTGAGATTGGATGAGTTAAAGGTTGAAATATCCTCATTTATCATTTGTGTTTCGTATTTATTATATGTTTGTTTATATTTGTGTTACAACTTTATTTAGGTCTTGAAGAACATTTTATATTCCCTTGTCGATACCTGCTATGCTAGTTAGACTTTGGTTTAGTTAATTTCATTCTGACATGATTAATTTAGATTTACTTTCTGCTGCATATTGTTTTGTCCTAATGAATACTTGTAAATGGTTTTGATAGACATTTGTGGTAGATAGAATTTCTAAATTATTTTCTTCCTACTTATATTTTCTGTACTAAATGCTATATATGTTAAAAATTAAGTTTGGGGGTAGGAAGAAAAATAAAATTTTGATATGAAAATACTTCCTTTTAGTGTAATTTTATTACAAGTATATTTTAGGCTAGATTTACTTTCTCCTACGGTCATTTTATCCCGATTATGCATGAATATGAATTTGATAGAATGTTGTAGTAGTAAGTATATTCAATCTTTACTTTTTCTTCCTGTTATATTTTATGAAATTAATTGCAAAATATTTTACAATTTAAGTTTGGGGGGAAGAAAAATATTAACTCTTATTTGTTCTCAATTGTTATATTTTCAAAAAAAAAATATTAACATAACTTCTGGCAATCGTACCTCGCTTGAGATAACTAAATTTTTTTATTTTAATTGAATATTATGGAAGGATTGGATGAAATATTTTTAGTAATAAAAGTTAATTTTATAAGAGTAAGATATTTGGTAGGAAAGAATTTGATTATAGTTAACTATTTAAAGTAAAGAAAACTGTATTTTTGAAATATTATGAGACTTAAAGTATTATGTGTTAAGAAGAGATTGTGACTTTATGATGAATAATAAAGCTCATACATAATTATAAAGTAAGGATATGTTTTAAGTTTAAACTTTAGAAAGAGGAGAGTGAAGTTCAAAATCATTATAGGCTCTCCAGATACAGTAATCCTCATATAAAAAACAATAAAGAAAAAAAAAGTGAGTGAAAAAAAGGGATTGAAAGTGATCCCGAAAGAAAAAAAGAAAAGAGAAAGAAAAATATTTATGAGGAGAAACTTGAGGAGATACCTAATCAAAAATTGGCTTCACTTGAGTCACTCTAAAGGGAGAACTTGATTTCAATTCTGAATTTATATTTAAAGTATTGGCCTACATTTTGATAAAGTTTGCATAAATTCCATTTTCACATAGTCTTTCAAGGCATTCTTAATGTAACAAATTATGATTTATCTTGAAATAAATAGAAGATTAGAACCCTTAGACTTGATTGCTGAATATTCTTATACTTATAGTGTTAACCCGAGTTACTAAATTTCTTTCTAAAAATCTAACCATTATATTCTTTTAAAAGAAAAATTTTAGTGTCTTACAGGTAAAAATTACATTGCCTTGAGTTATATTTTTATGTAGTAAAAGTGTTACTTGAGGGCAAGTAACAGTTAAGTTTGGGGGTATTTGACACGCCTAAAATATATATGCTTTTTGTTATATCATTTTACTTATATTTTGATGATATTACACTTTAAAGGAAGGTATTTTGTATGTTTTTTTGGTTTTAGGTACAAGAAATGGCGATTGGAGCAAAAGGAAACAAAAACGGTGCGATTTGGAGCAAAAACGAGCAAGAAATGAAATTCTGCCCTGACACCTTTCGATAAGTCTTTCGATGCATAATTTCTTTTACACTTTTTGCATATTTTTGAATGAGATTACACTTTAAAGAAAGGTTATTTTTATGTTTATTTTGTAGGGCTATCTCTTACGAATGCAATGCAACTGAAACGGGGCGAAACGGAGCTAAAACGGGGCCAAACAGAGCGAAACGGTGGAGCTGCTCAGAGCCATCTCGCCGACGGCGAGATTTTCCCGAGACCACCGAAAAGTGGCCGAAAAGCTCGCCGACAGCGAGCTCAAACTCACCGACAGCGGCCCCGACGATCACGAACCGACTTTTGGTGGTTTTGGGCCAATATTCGATGTATTTGGACGCTTTTTCGAAGGGGTGCGTAAGGAAACTCTTGGTTATTCGTCCAAACTCTTTAAAAATGGCGAATATAGGTTAGAAAAAGAGATAAAGAGAATATTAGAGAGAAAAAATTGGAGAAAAACTTAGAGGAATGTTTAGGATTCTTAGATTAAGAGTAGAAATGTAGATTTCTACCCTTTTGGAGAGATTGGAGAGGAGATTTCTAAGGGAATTTGTAAGGGATTGTACGAGCATTGCATGGATCGATGGAAGACTTTGTGGGAGAGATCTTCCTCTTTCTTTCAAAGGGAAAAAGCTAAGTATTGTTCTTCATTATCTTATGATTTTGTAAACATTTATGTAGTGGATTTGCTTTATTTAAATGAAGTTTCCTTTGCGTTTTCTTCGTGCTTTGTGATGTATCTCTCTTACTCTTTCTTCTTCTTTAGAAATAGTGGCATGAGATGATTATGCCATTGTTTTCAATTTACTTTTCTTTTCTAATGAGTAGAATTCATGCTTAGGATTTTGTGATGCATGTTAGAAGTTAATTTAGATATAAATGTGATGGTTTTTAATTGCACTTCATTTACATTGCAATTAAGGCCTGTTGTAATGTTAAAATTTGTTGTGAAAACATACGATTCGAGAGGGCTATGCTTTCTACAACTAAGTACGAACCACATTTAAATTCCATGAATGGTGAAGTTCATAGAAGTTGAATGCAAATAAATAAGGAAATAATATTAATTGGGTGCGTAATTGGAGATTTTAGAGTGACAGGCTAAAATCCTTAATTCGGTCCTATCGTTTGGGTGCTGAAGTGTAGATGTTAGCCCTCAGGCGAGGGAAACGTGGGAGCTCCGAGTGGCAATCGGTATCCTCCCAGCCTAGCCGCAGATTCAGTAACCAAGCATAGGATTAGTCAATGTTCTTTATGCCTGGACCAAAGGATAAAGAATATGATTGCTCCTATTTGGCACATACAATATTAAATGCATCTCAATACTATACATTATCTATTTCATTACATAAGAATAGTAGTTTTTAATATCTCAAAATTCTCCAAACCAATTCATCCAAAAAGGGTTATCTTTAGAATTAGTATTTGCACTTAGTTATAATTACTATTACATTTAACACTTGCATTTAGGAGTAGTTTTTAGATAAAACACAATTTTAATCGACATTCCAAACTAAGGACTATTACTAGTAGACTAGAATTTGACTAAAGACCTCTTACTTCACTTCCTCGTGGGATCGATACTGAGGTTTTTAAAGAAAACTCTATATTACTTGAAACGATACGTATACTTGCGTAGTACCCCTAGTGTGTAAAATATTTTCTAATTTTTATATCATTTAAGACTTTGCACACTAGCCGCTATTTATAAATCGGGTCAAGTTTTTGGCCATCTTTTGGAAGTTAAATTACTACGTAATTGCGGGTTGGGTCAAGAACCTAATATGAAAGAAGTGATCGCTTGTCTTACTGATGGAAGAGGGGAATGGAAAACAAAGCAAAAGCATGTGATTAATTTCCTTGCTTCCAAGTTAAATGTAGCTGCTAAAGCATGACACTATTTCATTTTTGCAAGACTACTACCATCTTATTAACACAGTAAAGTGAATAGAGACATAACAATTCTCAATTACTGTATACAGACTATGAAACGAATTGATATTATATCAATTATTTTCAAGAATATCCAGACTATTGCTAGAGGAGAAACCACTGGTGGATTAGGACATCCCGTTCTGATTCATTCACTATGTGCACAGTCTGGAGTTGACTGTGATGTTTATGAAGAATTAGCTATACCATTGAGACCTATTACTCAGACTATTATTCGTACTTATGAGTCTCATGTGGTAGGGAGAGGAGAAAGTAAGATTACTGATATTACTACTACCAGCCAAGATATATCATCTAATTCTGAGCCACCTACATTATCTGATGTTATGGAGTAGTTGAGGATTCAGAGTGCTAGTCTAGATAGACTCCATAGTAAGATGGATGAATTTGAGGCTAGAAGTGATATGAATGAAGATTACATGAGGAGAGTTGAGTATGATATAGACTACCATGATGCTCAGGTCAGATTTATGAGAGGAGACATTGGAGTGATATTTCCTACTTGCCCCAGCTATGTTATGTACATACCTGATCATGCAGAAGAGGTTGAAGAAGCTGGTGATGATGATTGGTATTATAGTGTGTTTTTATGATTTTGTATTTTTTTCTATGTTGTAGTAGATTGTAGTGTTGTTATTTGATGTTATGTGATCTGTGTAATTTTTTTATGTATTTATTTTAAAAGAAAAAAGGAAATGTAATGAACTCTGTGTTAGTTGTTTAATAGTTTGGATTGATGATGTGATGTTATTTTGGATGTTTGATAATTAAGTGTTTAATATTTCTTCACGCTAGTAAATTTTTAATGTTATTTATATCACTGCTTCTAGCTGTTTCTTGCTTGCTAGCTTAATTTATTGATTAATACCAGCATAGCTTCAGAAGATTTCAAAATCCCAGCACAAAACGGTTAGTTTTCTTTTACTCTCTACCTTTGCAAATTTATATGTGATGAAAAGCTTAAGTTTGGGGGACAGTAAAAATATTAACTCTTATTTTTTCTCAATTAATATAATTTCAAAAATTATTAGCTTGACATTTAGAAGTTGAACCTAACTTGAGAGAACTATATTTTTTATTTCATCTAAATATTATGGTGGATATGAATGAAAATGTTTAGTAATGAAGGTTAATTTTATAAGGTTGAGATATTTAGTATAAGAGGATTGGACTATGGTTGACTTTTTAAAGTAAAAAAAAACTATATTTTTGATAGGTTAAGGGACTTAAAGAATTATGTGTAAGGAAAGGATTGTGACTTTATGATGAATTATAAAGCTAATATATATTTAAAAAGTAAAGAGGTGTTTCAGGTTTCAACTTTAGAAAGAGGAGAGTGAAGTTCAAAACAATTAAAGGCTATCTAGATATAGTAATCCTCACAAGAAAAAGAGAAAGAATAAAATGAAAAAAGAGAAAAAGAAGAAAAAAAGAAGAAAATAGATGTGAGGAGAAGCTTGAGGAGATGCCTAATAAAAAATTGGCTTCACTTGAATCAACCTAAAGAGAGAACTTTGTTACATTTCTGAATTTATATTTAAAGTATTAGCCTATGTTCTAATAGAGTTTGCATGAATTTCTCTTTCATATAAGTCTTTCAAGGCACTCTTAATATGACAAATTATGGTTCATCTTGAAATAAATAGAATATTAGAACTCCTAGACTTGATTGCTGAATGTTCTTATACCTGTAGTTTTAACCTGAGTTACTAAATTTATTTCTAAGAATTTTACTATTATATTCATATGAATAAAAAATCATAGTATTCTATAAGTGAAAAGTTCATTACTTTGAGTTATATTTTTATGTAGTAAAATAATTACTTGAGGAAAAGTAATAGTTAAGTTTGGGGGGATTTCGATACACCAAAAATATGTTAGGTTTTCGTTATACAATTTGAAATCATTTTTGATGATATTAATTTAAAGGAAGATATTTTTCATGTTTTGTTGCAGGTCTGATGATTTTAGATGATTGGAGCAAAAAAAAGCGAAAAGGAACAAATTTGGAGCAAAAAGACAAAGTGGAGGAAAGGCTTTCTGATGTCGTCGGCGATAGAATGGGCACCGCCGGCACCCAATTCCACAGAAGTATTGAATTAAAAGGCAACTCAGTGCCACTGGTGCCCTATCCAACGCCGTTAGCGCCTAAAGTCGATGGAACTCAAAATTCAATATATTTGGACGTTTTTGAAGAAATGCTTAAGGAAACTCTTAGGGAATTCTTTTATGGACTATTTTAGACAGTTATGGATGCCACTTTTGGTGGTGTTTGTGACTGGAGAGTGTGAGAAAAGTGAAGAGGAGTGAAGAGAGTGTGTTAGGGTTTGTAGAAAGTGTGAGTTAAGTGTTGTTTGTGAGGGATTCTTCTCTAAGGAGTGTAGGAGAGGGAGGAAAGTGAGAGTTTGCTTCTTCCTTACTATTATAAAGAGAGAATTGAGTGTTGAAGAGAAGAGAGAAAAGGATTTAAAGGAACTTCAACGGATTTGCTTGGGGAAGAAATTGAGATAAGTTGTATTTACTTTTGTAGTTTGTATGACTTTGCTATTATATATAAAATCTATGTTCTATTGTGTCTTCGTCATGAATTATGAGTAGATTTCTTTTTCATTCTTCTTGAAATGTGATGTGGTGAAGTGTTGATGTAGATTAGATGTGTCATAATAAAGTTAAGAAATTGTGATGGCATTCCACTTTGAACTTCATTTACTTTTCGATCTAACCAATTGAATTGTTCAAATTTGTTGTGAAACATCCAATTCGAAAGGACTAAGTGTTCTACAACAATAATGGAGAATCCATTCAATGTCCATGAATGAAGTGCGTAGTTCATTAGAATTGAGTGCAAATAAATAGGGAATTATGATTTCACGAGCGTTGAATCAGAGGTTTTAGAGTGACAGGCCGAAATCACTAATTTTGTCCTAAAGTTTGGTAACTAAAGATAGGGTTAGCCTTCAGGCTAAGAGAAGTGGGAGCTCTAAAGTTAGAGCCAGTATCCTCCCAGCCTAACCTTAGATTTAGTGACTAGGCCTAGGATTTGCCAATGTTCTTTTCATACTTGGAAGAGGGATACTCTGACGAGGGTAAAGAATATTAATGCTCTTATTTGGCACAAAACAAAATTATTATCAATCTATATCAATCACTCATCATATACACATTGCAGAAGGAAAAATACTTTTTCACATTTGAACATTTCAATACAAAACATAGTGTTGTCGGCATATTTTTAGGTTGTGTGTTTTATTTTGAAAAGGGGGTCGCCTGACAGAAATTGTCGGCGAATTTTTAATTTAATTTAAATAAATAGTTTGAAAAGTAGTATTTGATTTTGAAAATAATTTTAAATTTGAAGATTTTAAGACATGAGATTAAACCGATCTCACATCCCAAATAGTTTATATAAACGAGCACCGCACCACAAACCGTGTATCTATCCCTAAGGATGGACACACTGCTTGACGGTGGGGCTCGATTAAATAAACTAGAAGATTTGTGACATCCGTTTGGTCTGCGAACCAATTTTATAAGCCGACAAATTCCCCGCTTAATATGAAAGCATTAAACGGGGTTTATATTACTCGGGTTCTTTAAAATTCCCTATAAGGGCAAGCCACTATAGTTAATTACATCTTAAGTGACGGGAATCACCTAAGAAAACTCTCGATAATAATCAATAATTCTACTCTCAAGGATTCCAAAGTTTAAGTTCTCAAGGGATTGAAGTTTGGAATTTCAATAGGGAATGGATCAAATTTGGAACATTTTGTTTTGGGAATCCAAAGGAAGAAAAGTAGGAGAAATTACAGATTCGAAGCGAACTTCGGTAATTTCCCAACTATCCTATTGTTTGGCTTGGATTTAGGAAAGTCCTAATGTTTATTTAGTATTTTGATCTTGCCAATTTTAATTAATTAGGACTTATATTCGTATGACATGATCATACAAATAGCCTCGAAGATGTGAGGGTTTATATCGTATCGGACGACTACCTCGGAGTCCTAAGACCGATTAGGGCTTAATTTGCTATGCAAATGCCTAACGAAGAGTTGAGGATTTATCTTGCACTAGGTAAACTACCTCGAAATCCTATGGCTTTGTTATTTAATTCTAGGAAAGTTTCTGTCGAAGTAGACTCGGGTTTTCGTTGATGACGATGGCCGTGCTTGCCCACCATGCTCCGAGCTCCTTGTTGTTGCAGAGTTTAGTTATAGAAGTCATAAATCAGGAGATGAGAGAAGTTTTTTGGTTTAGAGAACTTCTTAATTACCAAGTGTTTTTTTTTACGTTTTAATTAAAACAAATCTTAAAGTTGATTATAACGACACCGGTTAAGATCCCACGGTTCCATCCTTCCGGCATCATTATTTTTATCGGATTCACTTAGTCCAGATGAATTTGCTAAACTCAACTGAATGAGTTCCACACTTTCATTTAGACCGTGGGAAATCCAGTTAGCAACGCGTAGGTTACATCATCCGAGGTATTCCCGATCATCCAACGAACGTTTTAATTTAATTGTAATTGTAGTTTTGTGTTCCGTTTGTGATTAAATTTTGAGTTGTTTTATATTTTGAAATATTGTGGCGGTGAATTTTATCTTGTAATGACTTTTAACTTAGTTTTGGTTTCAGTTTTAGGGACTATCCTAAAGGTGTGGGTTTTCATGCAAGAGTTGTTTATCATGCAAGAAAAGTAAGTGTGATGCGATTAATGAAATTGCAATAATGTAAATTGCAAGAAAGTAAATTGCAATAAAATAAAAGCGTACTCGGAGGGTCTTCCCGTCATCCCAAGTCGCACTTAAAACACAATTAGAATATTTAAGCAAGTTCCTAGGTAAAGCTAAGGTAAGGGTTATGGTTTTCTACCAAATTCCTAATCCTATAGCTAGTCATTTCCTATGACGTCTAGATTCCTTGTGTTTTTGTTTGAAGATGATTTTCTTCATCAAAGAATAATTAAATTCAATTGTTCTTATAAACATCCTATCATATTGAGAAAGTGTTTAAGAAGAATCTTAAACATCTTTTCAATATTGCTAGAATTGTTTTAAGTCCAAATGAATTTAATTATACAAATGAATTAATCGTCCAAGAATCTCAAGTTTTGTTATCTTGCTCGATGAACTAGGACATTTGAATATCCTATAGGTGAAGTAACATTTCATTTAATATTCTGTTTAGGAGTTATGATAACTAAAGCTTTTGAGGGTAAATTGGTGTTCAAATGGTTTGTGATTTAGTTTAATTTCAATTAATGGGTTTAAATTTGGAATAGTGTTCAAGTTGCTTTAGATTTATTTTGAATTCTTTATGTCTTTGGTGATGTTATATTTAATTCAACTTAATTTAATTTAATTTAATTTAATTGAGTTTTAATTTAATTTAATTCAATTTAATTCAATTTAGTTTGATTTGATGTTACATTAAGTTAATTTGATTTGATTTAATTTTAATTTAATTTGATTTAATTTAATTTAATTTAATTTAATTAATTTAATTTAATTTAATTTAATTTAATTTAATTTAATTTTAATTCATTTAATTTAATTTAATTTAATTTGGTTTAACTTAATTTAATTTGATTTTATTTATTTAATTTAATTTAATTTAATTCATTTAATTTAATTTAATTTGTTTAATTAATTTAATTTAATTTAAGTTAATTCAATTCAATTTACTTAATTTAATTTAATTTTTAATTTAATTTTATTTTTTTTAATTTTAATTAAAATTTTAAAAGAGTTTGATAATTTAATTTTAGTTTAATGATTAAGTCTTTTAATATTTTAAATTTGAGTTATCATTTTAATTAAGAATTGAATATTAATGGGATGATTAATTTAGGGATTTTTAAATTAAAGAATAAATCTCTTCCTAATAATATCCCTATTTTAATAATTCCAATTTTATTATTCTTCCAAATTTAATCAATTATTTAATTAAGGTTTAATTATTTTAAATTGCTTAATGGGTTTCTACCCTTTAATTATTTAAATTTCAATCATCCAAATCAGATTAGGATCAAATATTTTACTTGTTAATTTTTATTAAACCTAAAGTTTTAATTAAGGATTAAAAAATTTTAATTACCACTTTACCCTTTAAGCTTAATAATTTCATAACTCACTAAATTGAACTCAAATAAACTTGAAATTTTTATGTGACTTCACTCATATGTCAATAAAGACATGAGAGGAGAAAATGTGATTTTTCTGTATTTAATTTATTTATATAATTATTTTTGGTAGAAAATAGAGATTTCCAAGGAAATTTAATAACATGACCAAGGAAAAGTTTCTGTCCTTAAGAAAATTAGGAGACATTCCTGATGACCAGAGGACCACTTGGACCAATTTTGGTGATTTTTTGAAATATATTATTTTTATTATAATTATTTTAAATTTTGGAGTGTTAATTAATTTAAAAATAAAATAAAGGTTGAAAAATGAATTTTATATTTTTCAAAAATCTCTCTGATATCAAGGAAATCAGAGAATCAAATTTTGCAATTTTCTGATTTTTCTATGATTTATTATAATTATTTTAGTGAAAATGCTAGAAAATACATTTTTTTAATTTTAAAATTACCCTAGAGCTTTAAAATTTAATATCTCACTAAATAGACCTAAGAAAAATATGGGGTTTGTTCCTAAGTGATTAAAATTCAAAATGTGACATTTTGGTGAATTTTATTATTTTTGTGATTTTTGTTATTTTTTAATTATTAAAATATTAAAATAATATTAAAAAATCAACTTTTTTAGAAAATTGAAATTTTAATTTTCTTAAATTCCCCTAATATCAGAGAGGCTCCAAAACTAATTTGGTGAATTTTTGAAAGATATTTTGAAAGTTATGAATTTTTAAAGTTTAAAATGACTAAGTGTCTTAATCAACCCATTTAGTAGGGCTAACCAAGTCCAATTGACCTCAAACTTTTATGGTGGATTCCTCTGATCCTAAAGGTCAGTGGAGAATTGATTTCAAGTCAATTTGATGTATGGTTAGCTCTAATTAATTAGAGACTTATTTTGGGTGTTTAAGCCAATTAGAGTTATTTTAAATGAACTAACTCAAAACCTATTTTTCCTAGGGTCCTCTCGTCATAAGGAACATCACCAAATTTTCCTAGAATTTATTTCACAACATGCTATTTATTGAAATTAAAATACTCAAAACAGTAACATGAATTTGAAAAATCAATAACTTTTCATAGGGATGGTCTCTGACTTTGGAAAATTCAGGGAATGTTCCCAAATTCAGAGGCTTCAAAAGCCCTATGGTCTAATGCCATGGTGAATTGTATACATGCATGGAGAATTAAAAATATGTAGAGAGTAAATAAATTATTAAAAATAAAATCCTTGATGAAATTAAATAATTTTTTTTCCACATTATTCTCCTCTGTTCACTGAGCAAGAGGGTATTTTTATTTTATTTTTATGATTTTCCTACACAAAGTTATGAATTTTTGAAGTTTAGGGAATTAAATAAATAGAAAATACCCCTAATTTTCTATTTATCCACACGGCGCCGCGTCATCCTCGGCATCTCCGAACGCACACGCGTCGCGCTCCCATTCTACCCCGCCGCTTGAGTCAGCAGCCCGGGCCCCGCGGTTCTCGTACCGTCTCCTGGTCCGACACCATCTGAGCCGTCCGTCCGCGCGTGTATTGAATGGACGGCATCCGTTCATCGTCCCCGAGCGTCCTCACCCGAGAGCCGTCCACACTAAATCCCTAAGATCTCACTCGATACTCAATGGATTTTCATGTTCTTATGCTCTATGGATTCGTCTTCGAGAAGACGAACACATCCATACGGTTTATGTGGGATGAAATTTACGCAATAAAAATGGAGAATGTTCAGAAGCTCGGGAAGAAGAGTGAGGCCATACCTTTGCTCAGAGAAGTGTGGCTTCAATCTAAGGGTTGTTGCACCTTCAATTGGATCCCAACAAGCTCCAGATGAAGTCTCCTGGTCTAGTGAATTGCCTAGGTAGGATTTCGACCACAGCCGATCACAAAGCTTGGAGGCTGGAGAAATTGGGTGGCCTGGAGATGTGGCTTTTGCTGGTGGACACCTTCCCTTGGTCTCGTGAAGGTGTAGAACCAATCAATTTGGGGATTGTCTCACTGTGGAGAAGTGTCCTGGTTTTGGGCTTGGATTTCAACTACGAAATCGAGCTCGCGAGAGAAGAAATGGCAGGGGGATTTCAGTGGGGATCAAGTGCTCTGTGTATGGGGAGTAGTCTGGAACAATTTTGGCAGAGTTTCCTTAAGGTTTTTTCAGCACCTCTCTAGGCCGAGAGGGGTGGTGTTTAAATAGGAGAGTGTGGAGGGCCTCCCAGGGAGAGTTAGGGCTTGGGATCGACCTGCTCTTGGCAAGAGAAGAACAGCTACAATGGCCACTGGGGATGGGGCAGCTCGGCAGGTGAGAATTTCAAAGTCGACTCACATGCGAGCTCTCGTCCATGGTGTTTTCCGGCGGCCCGGTGGCCGGCCGGCCGAGCATGGGTCACCCTCGAGGTCGGGTGGGTCGTGGTCGGGACTTGGTGCAAGCAATTGGCAAATGCCATGTGTAAAGGCTTTGATCCAAAGTGGAATGGGGCATGGCTAGTTTTGAGTCTAAATGGGTCAACCCACCCATTTGGGCTTGGTGCACCCCTCAAGGTGGCTTTGGATGCTGTAGGGGATCAAAGGGATCAGCTGGTTTGGCATGGAGAAGTCTCCATCCAAATATATTTGGTTTAAATTTAAGTTTAGGTGAAACATGATTAAGGCTAATGAGCTTTAGGGATTAAGGAAAGCCCTCCCTCTTCTTACCCAATATGGCATGGTGGAGTGTCCAAGGCTCTCATGGCTCACATGTGGCTCATGCATGGCTTCATGGCTCACCTTTGGCTTGGCAAAAAGTTTGGTCAATTTCATGAAAATGGATTTTAGGAATTTTTGGTAATTTGATGGAAATTTGTATGAAACTTGATTTGGAATGATTTGATGATGAATTTAGGACTTAGGGAATGGCTTTTATTAAGTGGATGGCAAGTGGAGATGTCATGTGGGCTTTAGGGTAGATTTTGGGCTTTTTGAAATGGTTTTAGATGGGCTTTTAAGATGGTTTAGGAAAGTGGGCTTTTGAATTTTAAAATGGATTTTGGAATGAAATTTTGGTAAAGTCTTGGGCTAAATAATTGTTGGGTTTAGCTCCTGGATGTGTCATGAGTGACTTGAAGCAAATTGGGGGTTATTTGGGTTTGAATTGGGTTGAATTTGGGTTCTTTTGGTGAATGGGCCAATATAGGTCCAAGTGGGTCAAGTTGGGCCAATGTTGGGCTAGGGTTGAAATTGATGTAAAATCAATGTTAAGAAATGTTTATGGGAGTGTTTCAAAGAAGTTTTGACTTTGATTGGGCTTTGATTTTGGGGTTTGGGCTCATTTGAGTTAGGTTTGGGTTTAGGTCAAAATTGGGCCTTTTAGCTTTGGGTTGAATTTGAGTGGGGTTTAGGTCCAAATTTTGGGCAAATCATGTTAGTGTTTTGCTTTTGGGGATGCTAAGGAAGATTTAGAAAAGATTTGGGGTTAATTGGAGTTAAATTGGGTGAGTTTGGGCTAGGTTTGGGTCATGGGTCCAAATTGGGCTTTAAGGCCAAAAGTGAAATTGGATCCAAATTTCAATTAAATTAGACTTGGATTTGGTCTAGATTGGTGTTTGGAATGTTGAATTGAAGTTTAGAATTGAATTGGACCAGAGTTTGGGTCAATTGGATAGGTTTGGTTTGACATTGGGTTCACTTAGGGTTAAAATGGGTCAAATTGGGGGTTTTGACAAAAGTAGGGTAAATTGACAAAATTGGCCCATGGTGTAGTTGAACAAAATTAAATTGGGAATATTTGGGATTTTCTGGAATTTTCTGGGAATTTTCTGAATTTTTGGATTTTTGGGTCAAGAGGGGTATTTTGGGTATTTGGAGGGTATTGGGAGGTATTTTTGGTATTTTTGGTATTTTTGGGTATGGATGATCAATTTGAGTGATGTGGGAATTCTTGGGATTGATTTTGAGGAATTTTGAGTAATTTGAGAATTTTGCAAATTTTGAGTAGTTTCAAGGGTTTTGGGTAGGTTAGGCGGGTGCAGGGTCCCGGGGGTCAAAAATTGAAAATTTGGAAAAAAGAAGATTGGGTAAATTTGAATGGAATGAAATCATTTTGGTTGAGCCATGAAGCCACATCAAGCCCACATGAGCCATGAAGGGACTCATTTGAGGCATTCACTTATGTTGTTCCTAACCCTCTTAGCCAAGGGCTTAGGGGTTAAGGACCATCCATGCGAATCACCTACATGAGTCGGAGGTCAAGTTGGGTATGGGTGTGGTTTTAGGAGGTGTGTGAAAGTGTAGTGTATGAGTGTAGTGTGTGTGTAAGTCAGCCCTCTCACCACACCAGGCCACCCAGGGCAGTCCTAAGGCCAAAAGGTCCTATAGGAACTCATCCTTTAAACTTCCACATTTGATTTCAACCCTCTAGGTGATTAGGGGTCTACGATCAAGTTTGTAGAGTTTGCAGGGAGTTAAGAAGTGGTTTGAAATTCTAGATGGTGGATCCCAATTCTAGTCCTCTAAGATAGTCAAAGGAAAAGCCTAAGGCTAGATCCTAAGTACTAAAAAGAAGAAGAGAAGACCTCATCAAAAATGAGGTCAACAAGTGTCTGTTAGTTAGTCTTGCTTAGAAGTTAGAAAGTAATTGTAGTTAACTTAGTTTAATCATATTTGCACTAACAACTTAAATAGTACTTGACTTGCATTGTGAATTTAATATTAAATTTTAAATATTTGCTATAATTTGATAATTTACAACCTTCCTCGTGGGATCGATAATCAGGATTCCACTAGAGTCTTGTATTACTTGAGCGATATGTATACTTGCGTTTACAGGGTGACTGCTTAATTATTAAAATTTAATCTTATTTTGAAACTAAACTGAAACTATCTTTTGAATATTACTTTAGAGGCATCATATATGGCAGCACGACCCACCCGTGTTCATGGCGCCATTGCTGTTGTGATGGACTTCATGTTTTTTTCCTTCTTCCTTCTCCTAAGCTCTAGCAAAGCCACCCTCTTCTTGAGCACAGCCATCATCGGCCTTGGCTCCAGCGCCATATCCTCCAATGCTATCTCAGTTTCTTCAGAGCTCTTCGGCCAAGAAAACTTCAGTGTGAACCATAATCTCGTCATTTCAAATATTACAATTAGTTCTTTTATTTTTGGCCATTGCCGTTCTCATTTACGATAAGGTTGGGGTTGAGGGAGGTAGAGAAGAAAGAATCTGCATTGGGATGAAGTGTTATGATAAAATATTTATTATTTGGGGGTGTATTTTCTCTTTTGGAACAATATTAAGTTTTGTATTGCATTATCAAACAAGAAAAATGTTGAAATTTAAACTTGATTTTAGTTGTTTTAAAAGTCTAATAAGAGCCTCATCTAGAAGCTTATTCTAGAATGTGTGGTAGGTGTGGTAGGTGTAGAATTATTGTATGGTAGGTGTGGTAGGTGTAGAATTATTGTATGGTAGGTGTTGAATTATTGTGTGGGGAATTATTGTAACCATTGGATTAGAATTATGGTGGTACAATCCTAGCCGTTAATTTAGGAGGTGCCACTAGTATAAATAGGGGTGGAGTCTTTGAGTTTGTATTAAGCAAAGAAAATAAAGTGAAGCTTCTTCCATAAATTTCTAGCCTTTGCCAAATCCCAAAAGCCTCTCCATTCCAACAAAGTGGTATCAGAGCCTAAAGGTTCCTTTATTGAGCAATGGAAAACGGTGGCATGGTTTCCTTCTAAGTCCCGATGCTTAAGGAAAGCATCTACGACAATTGGAGTTTCAAGATGAAGGCACTCCTTGGAGCGCATGATGTTTGGGAGGTTGTGGAGAAAGGCTACGATGAGCCAAGCGACGAGTCCGCTCTATCCACAACACAAAAGGAGAGCTTAAGAGACTTGCGAAAGAGAGACAAGAAGGCTCTCTTCCTCATCTATCAAGCTTTAGATGAAGATGGTTTTGAGAAGATCTCAAGTGCTACTTCAACCAAGCTAGCATGGAGGAAGCTCGAGGTTTCGTATAAAGGAGAAGAGAAGGTTAAAAAGGTATGACTTCAAACTTTAAGAAGTCAATCTGGTATCTTGCATATGAAAGAAGACGAGTTGGTCTCCGATTACTTATCTAGAGTCATTACAATTTCTAATCAACTAAAAAGAAATGGAGAGAAGTTAGAAGATGTGGCAATCATGGAAAAGATTCTTCGTTCATTAGATTCAAAATTTGATAGTATCACAACTATTATCGAAGAAACCAAGGATTTACAAGCCATGACGATAAAACAACTTCTGGGTTCATTGCAAGCCCACGAAGAAAAGAAGAAGATGAATGAAGAGATTGTCGAACAACTTCTCAAAAT
Source organism: Papilionanthe hookeriana x Papilionanthe teres (assembly GCA_022702705.1). Classification (NCBI taxonomy): domain Eukaryota; kingdom Viridiplantae; phylum Streptophyta; class Magnoliopsida; order Asparagales; family Orchidaceae; genus Papilionanthe; species Papilionanthe hookeriana x Papilionanthe teres. The sequence goes on along the minus strand of CM040423.1, from coordinate 167,394,863 downwards.
GAATATTCAACCAACTCTGAAGGATGAAAGCTTCAACAATATTAGAAGCCAACATGGAAGAGGTGGTGGACAAGGACGAGGTCATGCTAGCAAGCAAGGGTGGGGTTCCAACAAGAACTATGAGAAATGAGAAAGATATACATGAGGATGTGGTTGAGGGCGCTCAAATTCGAGGTACGATAAATCTCAAATTAAGTGTTATAATTGTAACAAGTTCGGGCATTATGCAAAAGAATGTAGAGCTCCTACGAACAAAGTTTATGAAAGAGTCAACTACATAGAAGAAAAGAAAGAAGAAGATGGCACTCTACTGCTAGCATACAAGGACAATGAAAGAGGTGAAGATAGTACATGGTACCTGGACACTGGTGCAAGAAACCAAATGTGCGGGAGACGAAGCATGTTCGTAGAGCTTGACGAATCAGTAAGCGACAATGTGTCTTTTGGAGATGAGTCCAAGGTAGAGGTGAAAGGCGAAGGTAACATTCTCATCCGCCAGAAAATGGTAAGCATCAATTCATTTCTAATGTTTACTTTGTGCCGAATATGAAGAGCAACATCTTGAGTTTAGGGCAACTATTGGAGAAGGGATATGATATTCACTTGAAAGAAAATACTCTCTTCTTAAAAAACAATATTGGTAACTTGATTGCAAAGGTGCCAATGTCTAAAAATAGAATGTTCTTGCTTAACATTCAAAACGATATTGCCAAATGTCTCAAGGCCTGTTATAAAGATGCTTCTTGGCTTTGGCATCTTCGATTTGGGCATCTCAACTTCGGAGGACTCGAATTGCTTTCAAAGAAAGAGATGGTGAGAGGATTACCTTGCATCAACCACCCTGATCAATTATGTGAAGGATGTTTACTCGGAAAGTACTCCAGGAAAATCTTTTCAAGGGAGTCAAGTTCAAGAGCTCAAAAGCCTCTTGAGCTCATACATACAGATGTGTGCGGTCTAATAAAGCCAAACTCACTCGGTAAGAGCAACTATTTCCTTCTCTTCATAGATGATTTCTCACGAAAAACATGGGTGTATTTCTTAAAACAAAAATCAGAGGTTTTTGTAATGTTCAAAAAGTTTAAGGCAGATGTAGAAAAGGAGAGTGGTCTCAAGATTAAAGTTATGCGATCTGATCGAGGAGGATAATTCACTTCGAAAGAATTTCAAGAATTCTGTGAAGCCAATGGAATACGTCGACTTCTAACTGTTCCAAGATCCCCCAACAAAATGGAGTAGCGGAAAGGAAGAATAGAACCATCCTTAACATGGTAAGAAGCATGTTAAAAAGCAAGAAATTACCGAAGAAGTTTTAGGCAGAAGCAGTCGCATGTGTTGTTTATTTGGCTAACCGATCACCAACAAGAAGTATGTGGGGAAAGACACCACAAGAAGCATGGAGTGGAAGGAAGCCCGACATCTTTCATCTGCGAGTTTTGGATTCATAGCTCATGTACACATACCCGACGAAAAAAGAAGCAAGCTGGATGATAAGAGCGAGAAGTTCATCTTCATTGGTTACGACACCAACTCGAAAGGCTACAAGCTATACAATCCAAATACAGGGAAGTCAATCATCAGCAGAAATGTCATATTCAATGAAGGAGGAGAATGGGATTGGGAATCACATGACGAGGACTACAACTTTTTCCCATACTTGCAAGAAGAAGACGTAGAGCAGCTACGGATCGAACAAACAAGAGAAGAGCCTACTACTCCACAAACAACATTAACTACAAGTACTCAAAGTGACTCATCTTCATCAAATTCAACAGAAAATTCAAGTGAAAGAGTACCACGCTTCAGAAGATTACAAGATCTTTATGAGGTAACTAACAATCAAGATAATCCTACTCTTTTTGTCTCTTCATCGATCGTGAGCCCATGGATTTCCAAGAAGCCATACAAAACAAGAAGTGGAAAGATGCAATGGATGAAGAAATCAAGGCAATCGAGAAGAACGACACATGGGAGCTAGTTTCACTTCCAAAAGGGCATAAGGAAATTGGTGTGAAATGGGTGTACAAAGTAAAGAAGAATTCCAAAGGAGAAATTGAAAGATACAAGGCAATATTGGTGGCAAAAGGCTACAGTCAAAGAGCAGGCATCGACTATAATGAGGTATTTGCCCCTGTTGCTCGATTAGAAACTATTAGACTAATTATCTCTTTGGCAGCCCAAAATAAGTGGAGAATACATCAAATAGATGTAAAATCTGCTTTTTTGAATGAAAAACTTGAAGCAATAGTCTACATTCAGCAACCACCAGGATATGAAGTCAAAGGACAAGAAGACAAGATTCTAAAGCTAAAAAAGGCTCTCTACGGGTTGAAGCAAGTACCGAGAGCATGAAATAGCCGAATAGACAAGTATCTGCAAGAGAAGGGCTTCATAAAGTGTCCTTACGAGCATGCTCTTTACATCAAGAATGATGATGGAAATGTCTTGATTGTTTGTTTATATGTTGATGACTTGATCTTCACAGAAATAATCCAAACATGTTTGAAAAGTTCAAAGAAGCGATGACGAAGGAGTTCGAGATGACAGATATTGGGCTCATGGCATATTATCTTGGCATCAAAGTCAAGCAAATGAAGGATGAAATTTTCATCTCTCAAGAAGGTTATGCAAGGGAGATATTGAAGAAGTTCAAGATGGATAATAGCCAACCTACAAATACCCCTGTAGAATGCGGAGTCAAGCTATCAAAGTATGATGAGGGAAAAAGAATCGATCCAACGATTTTCAAGAGTTTGGTTGGAAGTTTGCGCTACTTGACATGCACAAGGCCAGATATTCTATATGCTGTTGGATTTGTCAGTCGCTACATGGAGACTCCAACTGCTACTCACCTGAATACCGCTAAAAGAATTATGCGCTATATCAAAGGTACAATTGATTTTGGCTTACTTTACTCATCATCTAACAATTTCAAGCTTCGAAGGATATAGCGACAAGTGATTGGGCCGGAGACATGGATGATCGAAAGAGCACTACGGGGTTCGTGTTCTTCATAGGAGATACTGCTTTCACTTGGATGTCAAAGAAACAACCAATTGTCACTCTTTCTACGTGTGAAGCGCAGTACGTGGCCGCAACCTCATCCGTTTGTCATGCAATTTGGCTTCAAAACTTATTAAAAGAGTTAAGTTTACCACAAGAAGAGGCGATCAAAATTTTTGTCGATAACCAGTCTGCAATAGCGCTAGCAAAGAATCCAGTTTTCCACGATAGAAGCAAGCACATTGATACGCGCTATCACTTCATCGTAGAATGCATCGAAAGAAAGGAGATACAAGTGCGGTACGTGAAGTCTCAAGATCAAGTTGTCGATATATTTACCAAGCCACTCAAAAGTGAAGACTTTATTAAATTGAGAAGTTTACTTGGAGTCACAAAATCAAGTTTAAGAGAGGGTGTTGAAATTTAAACTTGATTTTAGTTGTTTTAAATGTCTAATAAGAGCCTCATCTAGAAGTTTATTCTAGAATGTGTGATAGGTGTGGTAGGTGTAGAATTATTGTATGGTAGGTGTTGAATTATTGTGTGGTAGGTGGGGAATTATTGTAACCATTGGATTCGAATTATGGTGGCACAATCCTAGCCTTTAATTTAGGAGGTGCCACTAGTATAAATAGAGGTAGTAGTCTTGAGTTTGTATTAAGCAAAAAATAAAGTGAAGCTTCTTCCATAAATTTCTAGCCTTTGCCAAATCCCAAAAGCCTCTCCATTTCAACAAAAAAGTATTGTAAGTCATCTTAGATTGTAATATTGATATAATATAACGACTTCAGGATACAAGACACGTTCTCATTACAAAGACATATCAGTTTAACGCTTTTGTTGAATACCAGTGAGAGTTCAGCTCATGTTCGTTCATGATGGATGTGGTAATTACAGTTTGGTTCTTGAGATTTACTTATTTTGACTTTGATGATAAGAAATATATGATTAGAAGTTTTAATTTATGGCTTAAGCTTACAGATGTATTTTGAGTTCAGACACAAGAAAACACTATAGAAAAAGAACACATTAGTTCCTAATGCCAAACGATTTGACAAGTAATAGAGCTGAATTTTAACACAATGTCTTGTTATCTGCGGATTTACGGCCAATACAATTCTGAGGCAGAAACATAGGTCACAAATTTGTTAGCGTCTAAAAAATTCCACCACTAACATTTGCGTTTGCCTTGCATTGAAATATTCCATCATAGAGATAATTGCACTAGAGTTTAGCAGCAGCTTATTAGCGTCAATAATTGAATTTGATTTTACAAGACGTTGATTAGTTTGTTTCGATAAAATCTGACGTAAATATGTATTAAATTTGAAAATATACAAAAGATGAATCATTTGTTTTACATGTGCATTTCACATTTAATCGTCACAGCATCGACCATAGTTCACAATCAAGTTATGAAACATATATCGAAAGTGAAAATAAAAGAAATAATCATATATAGCATATAGAATCTATTAAATAGTCCATCCAACACAAATTTCTAAAATGTAAACTAATATAATACTTATATAATGTCATGTCCAGATATCAAATTAGAAAGAAAAAAAAACCCCCCCATATGAGCTAGGCATCATCTTCATGATCATCCTCCTACTCTTTTCATGCAAAACACTAATAGATTGATGCCATGACCATCTACAACTTGTTCCATTCGCACAGCAGTAGCCTCGACTCTCTCATATTTATGCTCCCCATTATGGAGCTCATAGAGATCCTCAGTCAATGCGTAGACGTGTTTGGTAAGTTCGTTAAGATCAATTGATGACCTATGATCCTAAGCTGAACTAGAGTGATTAACCTTGTATACAAAACTCTTAGTGCCCAGGTCGTAGACCCTCCTATTTTTCCTCCTAGCAGTTTTCCTTCATATCACATAGTCACACTGCTCAAAAAATAACTTACAACTATGCTACGGCCAACAGATGTCTAGCTCCAGCTCTGGATTATGGTCCATGTGTTTCAAATGCGCTCGTAGTCCTCCTATAGAATTAAAACCAAAGAGTAATTAATATTTTAAATTCGAACTGTGACTAAATTATAGAAATAAAAAAATAATTTACTTGAATGGGCACGAAAAGAAAGGTTGGAGACCCACTGCTATGTCCCCATACATTGATGCATCCGGGCATGCAACTCTGTAATGGCGGGCTTTTGATTCAGCTCATAAGTCTGTTAACATGTAAAAAGATTAAGTATTGGATAATTGCAGTAATGAATAAATGAGTATTGAGGGAATCTTATATACTTTCTCCAATACTCGGTGTGCAAGACCAAACCTCCATTGTGTAGTGCAGTGGCTCCCTTCCCCTTTCATCTTCATTGTTCAGTTGGGTAGTTTCCCTCGTCCTCAAATAAGCTAGAGTGGCCTAAGAACTGGTCGATGTCACTCATATCTCCTAACCAATCTAGATACACCACTCACATTTCCTACTAGCCATGGTGAACTTACACACAGTCGATGCTTGCATGATCCTAAAAAATCATCCAGATGTGTTGGCGATGTTTAGGTAGAAAAACTGTGATCAGGATCAACTTCCACGAGAGACACAAAGCATCATATCTACTCATTATGGTCTCCATAATACAGATGATGGACAACTTAGAGGGAGAAAAACTTAAATAAAAATGTTAGTTATACGATATATTAAAATTTATTTCAATTAATTATAAATTTGAATTGCTCAAGAATATCCCTCCAACTCAATGTATAACAAATTGGAGGTGTCCTCTGTTGAAGGGGTGGGAAGGAAGGGGTCTGACTCTTTAGTGGAGGGTGGCAGTGGCCTTGTGCTTAAGTTTTACGGCATCAGGGTGGTTGGAATGATAGAAGAAAGAGGCTGGAAAGGAGCACAAAGCTGGATTAGAGCAATCGACCTCATCAAAGTAGCAACTTGATAGAACCTACAAGCCTTACAAGTATCGGGGGTAGTGGTGGTGGTGGTGTTGTCTATCATAACACTAGTACCATGTAAGGAAGAGCTAGAAATGGTCGTCCTTTGATCCTCGTATAATGAATGCTGTTTCGGATAGGCCGTCGTGATAGCTGATTCTCATTCCCAGTTGAACCCTCTGAAATATGAAGAAAAAAATTGACAAAAATACTACCAAGTTATTAAAAAATAATATTGTACACAATAAGAAAAAACATAATCACAATACACGACACAGAAGTACAAACAAAACAAACCATAAGTAAAAGAAATAAATGTTAAAGCAGGAAAACACAAAATAGACAATGTCTAAAATTGAAATTAGTAATACAAGACGTAAAAATAGAAATGAGCTTAAATCTAATACTTTATACCAATCTTATTTTGTTTCACCAGATGAATTAGTCAATGACAAACTTAAATTTTTTTCAATCATAACATCATTAAACTCATTCAAAATTTTATTAATCTCTTCATATGCTTCAGTGATATCCTCGAGGGTAATCCATTCTCTTATAGAATCAAGTTTAATACAAAAGTTAAAATTTCTTACTCTTGATGAATATGTACAATAATGCTTTGCACTGTCAGTGCATATTTTTGAGTTGAATGGATTGTGATACAATAAATTGGATTTGAAAGAGTTTTGGGCAGAATAGGCGAGATTTAAAATATTTGATTTTAAATGGATTGATTTGATTCTTAAACTAAAGTAACAAGGTTATTTCTAAATATTTCTAGATAAGGTTGAAGAAACCTAAACTTAAGTAAAATCTAGACTTTATAAAGAAACTAAATAGGTGAACTAACCTAATTTGGATATGATATCCCCAGTCAAGATACCCATAGTTTTCCATCATTTTGTGTTTATCAGTAATCTTATACTATTAACCAGCCAAATAATTGGAGATCTCTACTATCACCATAGCGATAATGAGTGTAGTCTTTCTTAATCATTAGGCGGTTAGAGGTGCCTTCATGTGTAACCATGTGTTTCTTCATCCCGGAGCACCTACATAGTCGAAGGGGTTTATAGGCTTTGGGATTTTATATGTTCTAGTCCTTAATAACCATTTAGGTATACTTAGTACTCTAATCTATGCTTCAAGATTATAATATTATAGGGTTATATGTGAATCTAATTTCTTTTGTAAATTGGCTAGCCTAGGCTTTACATTTGATCTACCAATGTATGATTATTGTTTTTTGAATATGTGGATTTTAGTTAGTTTTGTTGGGTTTGATATTCTAATTTTGATTTGGTTTGGTTCTCTTATTTTTTGATGAATATGAGAATCAAATGTTTCAGTTCTTGTCTAGATTGATTTATTTTTTTTTTTTTGGTTTACTATTCTATATTTGAAGTTCAAAGAAAATTCAAAAGGGTTTCACATGTATGCTATATATATATATATATATATGCATACAAAACACCTTTTAAAAGTTTTATAAATAAAAAATATTTTGTAAAAAAAATATAGTTTATAATACAGAAATATATTTTTAACATACAAAAGTGCATTAGGTTTTTACGTATTAAACATGTAAATGGATTAAGCATTATTTTTACAAGTACACATAAATTTATATGAAATTAGTAGGGTTTGCATGTTTATGTGCTAAGCATAAGACTGGCAAATTATGAGTGTAACTTACAAATTAGATGCAAAACATTTAAGACACATAAAATTAATTTGTATTTATACTTACTTGTTTATTTGGAAAGATATGAGGACTTGTTAGGATTATATGATTTAGCATGAGAATGTGCACAAGTGAGCACAAGTCTTGCTTAAGAAGGCAAGCTTAAATAATTGAAAGAGTTGTAAGCTTAAATGGTGATTTGAAAATGTTTTTACTTATCAGGAGATTTTGAAATTTTAGTTAGTTTTTAGATAAAATCTTTGATTCGAAAGTTTAAGATTTTAAATTAAACTTAAAGAGTTTAAATGGCGCAAGTTTTTTAACATTTAAATGGTTAAATAATTTGAAAGTTATTTTATTTGTATTTAAGATTTAAAGTTTTTATTACCTAAAAGTTTTTAAATTATTTGAACAATTATTTTAAGAGCTTGAAAGTTTAGTTGTTTTAAAACTTAAAGAAGTTTAAATGATTTAAAAGTTATTCCAAGACTTAAGTGTACGTTTTTTCTTAAAAATAAGCTTAAATGAGTCGAAGTGATTTGAAAGTCATTTAGAAAATTAAATACAAGTGATAAGTTCTTAAAATGTGACTTACAATTCAAACATTAATTTATCCTAGATGATTTACAAGTTTTAAAAGCTAAGTGATTTGAAAATTTTAGAAGTAACTTTTAGAGTGGAGCAAATTTGAAAAGAAAAAAATAGTTTAAAGATTAGAATATTAAAAAGAAAGGTTGGATTTGAACATTAGTTCGAAAATTATGATCTTGATGATTTAAATGGTTAAAAAAAAAAATTCTTTGAGAATTTGGGCTTGCTTTTTTGATGGAAAATCACATTTATGCTTAAAAATTAATTAAACCTATGCTTACACAATATAAGTATTTTGGGCACTTTTTACTATTCCTTGAAAAATAACTTTACAAGTTTTTTAGGTAAAAAATTCTATGAAAATAAGTTTATAAGTTTAGAGCATATTTAACTTATATAAATGTTTTAAAAAAATAATTGAAGCACATTTAAATTTTTATAAATTTTATAAAAATACTTCAACATTAGAGCACATTTAATTTATGTAATTATTTTTTAAAACTAGTTATTAATTATGAGCATTTATCATTATGAAAATGAGTTTTCAAAATAGAGAACATTTAAATTATGTAATTTTGTAAATATAATTTTTATCTGTAAAATCTTTAAAGTAATCTCATGCTTAATTTACCTAAATCATCATAGCTTAAGTATATAAGCTTGCAAGGGATCTTATCTAAGACTAATAAACATTCAAACCAAATTTTTAAGTTCATAAGTATCACATGTTTTAAAAACTACACAAAAAGTGAGCATGAAGCTGTAGAACACATTTTTCATTCACTGGGTTCAGTATATTTCCTCTTTTCTAATTGTCTGGCTCGTCCTAGGTCACATTCTTCCATTACATGTCCTACAATAATGGTTTGCTCATCCTCATCGAAGACTTTAGTGATCAACTTTATACCTTCATGGATGTTAATTCTTTGGCTATCAACATTCTTGAAATGCTCAAAGATGTCGTTTGATAGTCGGACTACATTTTAATTCCTCTTCAGAAATGATCTAGCTTTCTGTTGGCTCTTTCGATATTGTAAGGTATAGAACTGCCACATATGGACTTGGTGCAAAGATAATCCTTTCTATTGCTTCTTTTTCTTCAAAATCCAATATTTCAACACCTAAGATAGGATATACTTCTCTAGGTGTATATTCCGGAATTCCCCATAATTTTGTCATTCTTTTTCTTTAAGTCTTTTAAGTCGTTTGTTGCGATTTCTCCTTTGGGTTCATGTCAAACCTGATGTCAATTTTGATACTCTAGCAATGAATGCTTCCACAATCTTGCGAGCTGCAGCAACTACAACCAATTTTAGTAGCCCACTGTCGATTGCCTATTTCTGTCCCATCCATTTTGCTTTTCTTATAATAGTATCTTGCTGTCAGGATCTGAACTCTATTAGAGGTGGTTTTCCCTCAGTTCTTCTTGATTGACAATGGACAACAATGGTCCATTATAAAAGAATGCAATTTGTGTTAGATCAAAATCAAAATGGATTCCTGATCCTTTTCTATGCATAGCCGGTCCAATGCCAAATATACACCACTTCGAAAAGTAAAAGGAAGTCTTTTGTTCAACAATTCTACTACAAATCTCAAGCTAATGTAAAATGTCAGACTTGATTTCAATTTAACTTGTAATGTTAAAATATTTTATTTTAAATAATTATTTCCTTTTAAAATTTATTTCAAGAAGTCATGCTCTCAAGCACCTGATTAACAAGCAAAAACTAAGTATAAAATGACAAAGGTTTTAGTGGTACTATTGAAACGAACTCAAATTCATTACCATTTTCATTATTATTTTCATTTTCATTTCCTAATTTACAAACAAGTCATTTCTTTATGTCATGTAATATTTTTTCAAATACCGCCTATTAATTAGAGGTATAATTTTTTCTTCTTAACAATCTACCAACAGGTAGGATCCTCCCGAATGTCTTTTCAACAACATATTGTTGGTCCTTTTAAAAGATGGTAAAAGGTCTCTTCTTTTATTTTTTTTAGGATTTTGTCGGTTGTCAGAATGGATATCATTACACATGATTTTTAAAAGTATTTAATATATATATATATATATATATATATATATATATATATATATATATAAAATTTGAAAAAGTATCATTTTTTAATTTGAAAATGTGCAATTAAACTGATCTCACATTCTCATTAGTCTAAATAAACGAGCACTACACCACAAGTCATGCATCTATCTCGAAAAGTAGATACATTACTTAATGAAGCGGCTCGATTAAAGAAACTAATAACTTTGTGACATCTGTTTTGGTCTGCGCACTATTTTTGTTGACCTACAGATTCTCATACCTGATATGAAAAGATCAAATATGGTTTATATTAATACTGAGTTTGTTTAAGTATCCTGTAAGGGCAAGCACCTATAATTAATCTTAAATGACCGAAGTCACATAAGAAAACTCTCGATTTAGATCAGGGAATAAATTTCATGATTTCCAAAAAGTAGAATTTTCTAAAAGAGTGTGAAGTAGTAGGAATTCCAATAGGTGAGTGGCTCGAGTCTCAAAATAGTTATTGTAAGAATTCAAAGGAAGAGGGACTAGGGGAAGAGATAGATCTAAGTAGAATCTTGGTGACTTCCCAAGCTATCATATGATTTAGCTTCAATTTGAGGAAATTATTAATGTTTCATCCTGCCAATATTATTTAGTCAGGACTTATGCCAACCTCGGAATCCTAAGACGAGTTAGGACTTATATTACACCACGTGCAAAGGCCTAAATGGATAAAGTGAGGGTTTATGTTGTACCAGGCAAACTACCTTGGAGTCCTATGGCTTTTTATTTATTTCTAAGGAATTTTGTTGTTGAAGATGGTCGTGCTACCCACAATGTTTGTTCCAAGCTCATTGTCGTAGCATGTTTAGTTTTAGAAGTGTCAAATGTAAGGGGTTAAAAGAAGTAGCATGTTTTATGAATATTTAAATTGAGGTGTCTTAATGTCTTATTAGTGGAATATTTAATTTGATTATAGCGACACCGGTTAGGATCCCATGGTTTCCTCATTCTGGCATCACTATTTTCTTCAGGTTCACTTAGTCCAGATGAATTTACCAAATTCAAATAAATGACTTCAGTACTTTCGTTCAAATTAGGGGTAATCTTTTTAGCAGCCTTAGGTTGCCTCATCCGAGTTATTTTCGATCATTCAAAGTGATATTTTAATTAAGTTATGATTGTTGTTTTGTTTGTGATTAAATTTTGAGTTCTCTTATATTTTGAATATTGTGACGGTGAATTTTTTTTTGTTTAGAATTTTAAGTTTAGTTTCAGTTTTCTTCTTTTGGCTATCCTAAAAGTTTTGGTTTTGACATGCAAGGTGACCTTTTTGTTTAGCATGCAATTTCACAATCAGAAAAATGTACAAGAAAGTAAATGAAAATAAATTACAGTGCAATAAAATAAAAGCGTACTTAACATGTCTTCTTGTATTCCAGTTGAAAGTTTAGCCTTTCACGACAAAACATATGTATATTACAGGGAATTAAATTTGCATGCCATAAAGCAAAAAATCAGGTTTAAAGCGTACCGAACAAATCCTATGTCATAAATTGGTGGGTCCTATTTTAAGTGTATAGATGACACCTTAAACAAGGCAGAAAAAGTTTTATCGTCCTCGAAGGTATCCTAAAGAGTATGAGAAAGGTCCAGGGGCTAGGCCCCATACATCTCACAATCTTCTAAAACGTATCGAGTTCATTCAAACTTATTATGTTGCCTAATGATTCATCCCTATCATACCCTTATGCTCAATGAACTGATTTTTTAATCATCTCTAAGGATAGGGTAATTATCACTTGATATTTCATTTATGAGTTATATAAGTGAAAATTCTTTAGGGGCAAATTGACTTAATTAAGAAGCTTAGTTGATTTGATTTTGAAGTTGGGTTTGCAGTGTTTCAAATATGTTCATAATTAATTTTACCATTTTTTCTAATTCATGTTAGTCAAGTTTGATTAAGCTTAGCTCGCTACTAAGCCCTTAAGACCTAATGGGTATATTAGCAATTTTGGGATAATTGACTTATATGATTATGATTTTTAATTCTTTCAAAGTATTGAATTTATCTTTTAAATACCAACTAAGGTTATTAGAGTGATGAATTATTAACTTCCAAAATCGAACCCCTAACCCTGAGATCATTTATTCTTTGATTATCTTCCAAATTAAACTAATTAAAGAAATTACAAATTTACCTTTTCTGTGACAAAAGTGAGGTTATTTCTACCATTTAAATCCCTTGTATTTCAATCATCTAAATATGTTAATTATGATTATTCATTACCCATTTCCCTTTGATTAGTCCTAAATATTAAATTTAGGCTTAATTCCAAAAATTACCATTTTTTGCCCCTAAGGCCTTATCACCTCATAAATCATTAAATTTAACTCAAATGACTTTGAAATTTTTATGTTACCCCACTTATTGGTCAATTAAAATATCAGAGGAGAAAAATATAATTTTTCAAATTTAATTTAATTTATATAATTATTTACATGCAAAAATGGGGATTTTCAAAGATAATTCTATAATTTAGCTACAAAAAAATTTTGTCCTTAAGAAAATTATTGATGGTTCACATAGACCAATTGACCACTTGGACCAACTTCATGATTTTTAGAATTTTAATTTAATTATTATAATTATCTTAATTTATAGAGTATTAATTAAATATAAATATTATTTAGATTCAAAATTAAGTTTGGTATTTTTCATAAATATCTTTGAGGTCAAGAAACCCGAGAGAAACAAATTTCATATTTTTTATTTATATTTTAATTTCTAGAATTATTTTAGTGAGAAATTAGGATAAATCCATTTGTAAGCTTAAAAATTATTTCTAACCCTTTAAAATTTTATATCTTCATTTAGAAAATTAAGAAAATTATTCCAATTTTTTTCGTATGATGAGGAGACCAAATATGACAATTTAGTGCATTTTTATATTTTAGTGATTTTAATAATTTTTAATAATTTTTAAAATTCAAAATAAGTCTAAAAATGAAATGTTCATTTTAATTACCATTTTAGTTTTATTAAATTCTCCTAGTCATAAGGAACTCCCAAAACAAATTTTATATTTTTTCAACTTGTATTTTAATTATTATAATTATTTTAATGCCAAAAATGTTATTTAACTTAGAAAATCAAGTTAAGTGGCCAAATTAACTCCAAATGATTTGAAATTTTTTATGAGAGTTGCTCTGACCTTATCCATAGTGGAGAATCATTATTAATTTATTAACATTTATATTTACCCCATTTTAATTTTCTTTCATTATAAAGGTTTAATTACAATTAGGGAGATATTTAATGAGTTAAACTAAGTTTATATTTTTCCTCCGGTCCTTTGATCACGGTGAACCTATCAAAATTTACTTTACATTTTTCTGATTAATATTTTAATTATTATAATTTTTATACCAAAATAGAGGGGATTAATTTATAAATTAAAGATCTCTAGCTAGAGGTGCTCCCTTACCTTGGAAAAATTAGAGAAGATCCCTTACCTTATGATTTGGTCACATTAGGTCATAGGTTCAATTTGGGTCAAATGGGATAGGTTGTGTTTGTGCTTAGATTGGGTCTAATTTATTGATCAAGTTTGTGTGGATGATTGTCATGAAGTATTTTAAAAGGGTTTGGAGTAATTTTGAAATGGCTTGGGGGGTCAATTTGGCTTGATTTGGTTAATTGGTGAATGTTGGGTCATTTGGGCTAGCTTGGGTTTGGGTTAAGCTGGAGTGGGGTTAAGACTCAATTGAATGTTCAAAATTGTCTAGGGGGATGTTATGAAGATTTCTTAACCTTAATTGGGTGGAGATTTTAGGGTTAGGGCATTCAATTTGCTGGAATTTGGATATGTGGCTAATTTGGGTCAAATTTAGGGATTTTGACTTGGGTTGGATTTGGGTGAGGTTTGAGTTCAAATGTGGGTAAATTGGTGGCTCAATTTGGTTTGGAGTACTACTATGAAGAGTTTAAAATTCAATTTTGGGAGAATTGACTTGGCTAAGGTTCAATTTAAGGGATTTTGGGTTCATGGTCGAAATTAGGGCATTTTGGTTTGAGTTGAATTTGGGTTTGAATTAGATCATATTGGACTTGGATTTTGTTTTAATTAGGTTTTGTATGATGAATTTGGGTTTGGAATTGAAATTGGGGAGGATTGAGGTCAATTTGGTGGAAATTGGTGGTGATTTGGGCATTGTAGGCTCAGAGGGGCAATTTGGGTCTTTTGGTCAAAATGGGTTAATTTGGTCAAATTGGGTTCAATGAAGTGGTTCAAATAGATTTTAGAGACACTTGGGAAGATTTTTAAATTTTTAGGAATTTTTGGATTTTTTCGTCTATGGAGGGGCATTTTGGTAATTTTGGCCTTTTTGGGGGGTTTGTTAGGAATTTTGGAAATTTTGGAATGTTTTGGATGTTTTGGGTGGAGAAGAAAATTTTGGAATGAATTTTTGAGGAAATTGGGTAATTTGGGTAAATTTTTTTGGATTTCTGGTCAAAATTATGATTTAAGAGTAATTTGGTAATTTGGTGGAGTTTAGGGGTAAGGGGGTCAAAATTCGGAATTTAGGTGAAGTTGGGTGTCAATTGAGAATTTTAATCAGTTTGAGCCATGGAACAAGAGAAATCCCATTTTGGATCCTCCATATGTTGGTTCTAGCCCTACCCTAGCCTAGGGCCAAGAGCTTGGGGAACCACTCACATGAGTTTCCAAAAGAGTAGGGGGCATAGACATATCTGACTTAGATTTGTGAGTAGTGTGTGAGGGTGTACTGTGCAAGTGTGTGTGTGCTAGCTCCAGACCAACCAGGGGCAGTCCTAATGCCAGTCCACTTATAGGGAACTCCATTTGAGTTTTCTTATGCTTAGTCTCATCCTCCTAAATATTTAGAGGTCGGACATTAAACATATGAAACTTCAAGTGAAAAAAAGAAGCATTTTGAAGTTCTAAGGTTGTAGGGTTCCATCACTAGTCTTCTAAGAAAGTCCCCAAGAGAGTCCTACGGCTAGACCCTAGGCTATCTAAAGAAAGACTGGACCTCAACAATGGTGAGGTCAACAAATGGACCCCTAATAGTTGTGGTGTGCCGGACAAGCATACCGCACGTATTGGTGTTGATCGACAAGATCAACAAGACCAACACAGCTATCTGAGTTGTGCTGTGGGAAGGAAACAGAACTTGGCATCGAGTTGGAGGAGCTTGAAGGCCGCGCGAGATCGATAGTTTGCTCCTTTGCAAGATGGTAGAACTTGTCCAGGCGGTTCTTTCCCTTCTTTGACTTCCCCATTTAGGTCGAGAAGTTTGGGGTTGGATTAAAATTTGCGATAAATGCCAACGAGTAGGTAATATATCTAGAAGAAATGAAATGCCTCTGAATTTTATATTAGAAGTTGAAATTTTTGATGTTTGGGGATTAGATTTCATGGGACCATTTATACCTTCATTTGGAAACTCATATATATTAGTTGCTATTGATTATGTTTCTAAATGGATTGAAGCACAAGCTTTACCTTATTGTGATGCTAAAAGTGTTTCAATATTTTTAATGAAAAATATTTTCACAAGATATGGAATGCCGAGAGTGATTATCACTGACGGATGATCCCCTTTTAGGAATAAATATATTCAAAAATTGGCAAAAAAATTTAGTATTATTCATAAAATATCAAATGCTTATCATCCACAAACCAGTGGATTAGCTGAAGTTTCTAATCGAGAAATTAAACATATTTTAGAAAAGACTGTAAACCCTAGTAGGATAGATTGGTCTACAAGACTAGACACTGCATTATGGGCATACAGGACTGCTTATAAAACCTTAATTGGAACGAGTCCTTACAGGCTTATTTATGGAAAAACTTGTCACTTACTAGTTGAATTAGAGCACAAAGCGTATTGGGAAATTAAGGAATTCAATTATAATTTAAAAGATGCTGGTGAGAAGAGATTGTTGTAGATGAATGAATAAGAAGAATTAAGAAATGAATCCTATGATAACAATAGAATTTATAAAGAAAAAAATGAAATTATGGCATGATCGAAAGATTAACCAAAAAAATTTTGAACCAGGATAAGAAGTTTTACTTTATAATACAAGATTGAAATTATTTCCTGGGAAACTAAAATCTCGATGGTTAGGACCTTTCACTATAACTCAAATATTCACATACGGAGCTGTAGAAATTGAAGATCAAAAGACTGGACACAGATTTAAAGTAAATGGACACAGAACAAAACCATATTTTAAAGGACGAAGACCAAATTTTAAAGAGGTTTTAATGCTTAGTCAACCTGTTTAATAACCAGAATAGGTCAGGCTGACGACGTTAAACCAAGCGCTTTATGGGAGACAACCCATAGTAGACTTTAATTATAATCTATTTACGTGAGTTATTAATAAATATAAAATAGAAAAAATTCTACTACTCATATTTATCTTTATAATCATCACAAAATTAAGTCTATAGAGAGAAATCAGAAAATATTCGGACCTAAGCGAAACTGGGCAATTTTACCTTTGCTCGCCGACGGCGAGATCGACACCGCCGACGGCGAGATCTGCGCTCCTAATTTCAGTTTAAATTATTAACTATCCTGCCGACGGCGAGATCATTGCCGCCGACGGTGAGATAGTTGAAGAGCAGTTTTAGGGAGTTATTTTGGTGGTTTTTGGCAATTCTAAATGTTTTTCTCTTTAAAGGATCCCTAGAACTCAAAATCTTTACATTATACTTCCTAGAAACGAATAGAAACCCCTCAAAAACATAGTATTATGGCATCCAATCCACTTGAAATCACTAAATCTCGAGTGTTCAATCGACGAAAGTTTGTCAGGTATGAGGCCCAGCGGATATTCAACAAAGTTATGATGAAGAAGAGATTGATTAAAGAAAGAGGATTCGTCAATAGAGGAGTGCAGAATTCGACAACAACTATTGAGGAGAAGATTGTTCGACGACGTTGGAAGGTATTATGCTATACAACTTCTGCAGTAGTCATCCCCGTAGTTAAAGAATTCTACTCCAATCTTCATGGAATCAACAATGGAAGCGTATATGTATGAGGCAGATGGGTATCTTTTACTCCTTCAAGAATTAATGAGTTGTATTCAATTGAGAATACACCTGTTTGTCACTATTCCAATTTCATTCCTACAAGATATAATATGAATGAGATCTACCGATATTTGACTGATGAATCTGAAGATTAGGAAATACGAGAAGACGGGTACGTTAGTTTTTCTGCATCACTTCTTAACCCCGTCTCTAAGCACAGACACTTCTTTATTTCTTCAAAATTATTACCCACGATGAGGGTAAATAAAGTTTCTAAGGAGTGTGCGATTTTAAATTACTGTATTCAAATGGGATTACCCATCGACGTTAGATCTATTACTGTGAAGTCTGTCCCAGGCCTGATTGTGCATGGATCTATTCATGGACTTGGACATCCTTCAACAATATTTGCATTATGTAGTCAGTACCAAGTTTCCTATGAAGTCTGAGAAAAAGTGCTTTTGCCTTGGAAACCATTAGATCCTACTGATGTGCTTCCTACTTTAGAAAAGGCAACTCAATTTTGACGAAACACGATTCGTAAATGCGAAAGCACAATTAAGATACAACCTCAATATCAAAGCAAGAAAGTGCTTTCATGATAGAGTCTTTAAAAATCCAGGAGGAGAAGTAGAACGAACGATAAGAGAGAGAAGATGGGAGAATTTCTGTTATACAATGAATAAAGCTGTTGTTGAAATCGTGAATGAATTGTATGCCAACCTGACTGAGATAGAAGATGCACCAATAAAGATTAGAGGATTTTTAGTTGATTTTAATGCCGCAAGAATCAATGCTTTCTACAAAGTACAAGATCCGCGTACTGTCGAATATGATACTTTTGAAACAATGGAAGGAGCCATTGGATGAAGTGATTAACTTTCTCACTGATGGGAAAGGAACTTGGAAGATTAAGCAGCGTGAACAGGAATACTTCTCTCTCTCTATGTCAAATGCAACATCTAAGGCTTGGCATTATTTTATTTGCTCTACTTTGTTACCTACCTATCACCATAGTGAAGTAACAAGAGATAGAGAAGTTCTGAACTTCTGTATTCAGAACCAGAAAAGTATTAATGTGGGAAGTATTATTTACAAGAATATATTAGCCACCGCACGAAGTGAAAGTGGAGGAGGACTAGGACATCCTGATCTAATTTATGCACTCTGTCAATTGTCTGGAGTAGAGGCTAGAGATGATGAGGAATGGGTAGAGCCTATGAAACCCATTACCCAGGCTAATATAAAAACCTATGAGTCCCACAAAGGATGGAGATCTGGGACTAGGAGCTATGCACCTTCAACTAGTAGGGATATTCCCTCTACCCGTTATGACCCTCCTACCTATAGTTCTCCTACCCTTTATGATTTGATGAATGAAATGACTCTACAGAGGAAAAGTTTTGAGAAAATTGAAGAAAAATTAGAGCATATAGATCAGAGGATTGGAAGCTTAGAGCGAAGGCACGATTATGACAGCGATTATCTCCAGATACATTCTGAGTTTGAAATAGCCTACTATGATGCTGAGGATCGTTATTGGAGAGGAGAGTCTAATGTTGTATTTCCTGAGTGCCCTCGTTATACTCATTATCAGCCTACTCCACCTGCTGATCAAGGAGATGATGATATTGTTTGGGATTTTAGTGTTGATGATTAGATTTTCTGGTTAGATATTTATGTTGTGTGATTGTTTGTTTATTTTCTTAAATTCAGTATTGATGTTTAGTTTGTGAACTTGGATTGTTCTATTGTGTAAGACATTTTAATATGTTGTATAAGTTAAATGTATGTAGTTTTTAAATTTTTAATGTTTTTAGACTGCTATTGTAATCTTGGATTAGATTAGTAAAATGTATGTGGATGTAGTGTGATGTTTTAATATAATGTTTTAATATAAAATGTGGTAGTATTGTCTTAAACTTCTTTACCCAGCAATTTCTTTGATATTATATATGTGTAGAAAGTTATTAACAGTGCAAATTAATTAAGTGATGAAAAGAACCTGCAGAACTACCTAAAGCATGAAGGTATGATTTAAATTTACAGTTTATTTTATTTTCACCCTATATAGATAGATAGAAAACTTTAAGTTTGGGGGAGGGAAAAACAAACAAATTTAATTATTAAATTGTTCTCAAATTATGTTTTCAAAAATAATTTATAAAAATGATTTTCTGTAGTAATTTTAATTTTGTAAAATAGAATTAATTTATTTAATTATTATAGAAAGTTAAAAGAAATACTTTTAATGATTAACAAATTTTGTAGATTAAGATATTTAGTATAAGAGAATAAGAATATAGTTAAATATTTAAAGTAAGGAAAACTATATATTTAAAATATTAAATTCTTATGTATTTAATTGAGAAGGAAAAGATTGAAACTCAATGAAGTAAAAACTTTGAAATACATATAAGGTAAGAAAATGTTTCAAGTTTCAAATTTAGGAAGAGGAAAATGAAGTTCAAAATTATTAACAGGCTAACCAAAAATAGTGATCCTCACTTGAAAAAGAAAAGAAAAGAAAAAAAAGGATTGAAAATCAATCCAGAAAGAAAAGAAAAAGAAAAAATATATATATAAGTGAGGAGAAGCTTGAGGAAATGCCTTATCAAAAATTGGCTTCATTTGAATCAACCTAAAGAGTAAACTCATATACATTTCTGAACTTATATATATGGATTAGTATTTTACTAAATAGTGTTTTCATGAATTTCCTATCATCTGAATATCTTAAGTAATTTAATATTGCAAAATATAGTCATTTTTGAAATAAATAGAATACTAGAGATCTTAAACTTGATGACTAAATAGCCTTATATCTATAGGATTAGTTTAATTGTTTAAAAATATTTCTATTTAACTTTACTATAATATTTATTTAAATTAAATTCATAGTATTTTTGAATTAGAGTTTTATTACAAATATTCATTACTTTTATGTAGTATCAAAATTACTTGAGGACAAGTAATAGTTAAGTTTGCGGGATTTTGACCACAAGAAAATGTATTAAGAAATTCATACCCATTTTATATGAAATTGCATTTTAAAGAAATGTATTTTCTATATTTTATTGTAGGAATGAAGATTTATAGGTAATGGGAGCAAAAAGATCAAAAAGGAGCGAATCTGGACTAAAAATGAATAAAATAGATGAAATTTGAACTATCCCGCCGATGGCGAGGAAGAGGCCGTCGACGGCGAGATTTTCCTTAGAGCATTTGAAAATATTTCAAAGGGGCCCGCTGACGGTGAGATCGAGCCCGCCGACAGTGAGCATGAGCGGTTATCCATTCTTCTAGAAGCCCACCGACGGCGAGATCGAGTCCGCTGACGACAAGACAGTTGATTCAAGCCAAATACGTTGAATCTGGACGCTTTTTGAAGAGGTGCTTAAGCAACCTTTGGAAATATGACTCCTTCTATATATAGGAATGATTTTTGTGTCATGGTGTCGTCGTTAAGTCATCGTTTAAGTGTAATCTGAAAGTCAGTAGTGTGTTTAAGAGTGTTTTGGTGAGTATCTGAAGTGTGTTGTACAAAAAAGGAAGAGTCAAAAGAACTTCAAGGAGTCTGCTTGGGAAGAAGGTTCGAGATAAGTATATTTGTTTAATGTTTTATAACTTTAAATGAAATCTAAGTTTTGTGTTATTCTTTCTATGCATTCTGAGTATTTTTCTTTATCTTTCTCCTTGTTGATGAGATTTCGTGAGATGAAGAATTAAAGTAGGTGTGCCTAACAATATTAAATATAGATTGTGAGAATCTTTTTACTTAACTCTTAATTTACTTTCAATTTGGCCAATTGAATTGTTAACATATGTTGAATTAACAACTATAGTAAAGATTACATCCAAGATTCAGGGAAGTCAAATGCCTTGGAAGGAGGGTGCAAATAAATAGGGAAATATTAATTATCGGGCGTAGAATTGGACATTTTAGTGTGACAGACTAAAATATTCAATTCGGTCCTATTGTTTGGGAGCTGAAGTGTAGATGTTAGCCCTCAGGCGAGGGGAATGTGGGAGCTCTGAAGTGGCACCCGGTATCCTCCCAGCCTAGACGTAGATTCAGTAACCAAACATAGGATTTATCAATGTTCTTTGCACCTGGACCAAAGGGTAAAGAATAGGAATGCTCCTATTTGGCACAATATAATTCTAAACTCATTTAATTCTTCATTCACTTAATTCTTTTAACAAGGAGAAAGATACTTTTCTAAATTGCAATCTTCTATTTAATCTTTAAGTAATAGTTTTTAGTATAAGTGTTCTTAATTTCCGTATACTAGATTAGTAATTACAATTGCTGAATTTAGTCCTTAAATCTCTAACTTCCTTGTGGGATCGATATCTAGGACTCCATTAGAGCCCTTTATTACTTGAGCGATATGTATACTTAAGTTGATAAATAGGGGAGGGAGTACAATTATTATTTTATTTGGAAAACATTAATAAAGCTTAACAAACATATATACCCTCAAATTTCCGCCCTGCTCTCCCTCGAGTCGGTCAAGTTTTTAGCGATTTTGTTAGGGAATTATATCTCTTAGTAATCGTACTGAATACTTATATTTATAACAATTACCGCCGTGCGATCAGAAACCAGCGGAGACAGTCTGATGGTTAGAGGAAGATCGAGCAAGAAAGGTTCTAAAAGTGAGCAGAGCAGATCAAGGTCCAGAATAAATGATAGAAGTTAGTCTTCTAAGAGATCTTATAAGTGCTACCATTGTCACAAGGAATGTTATTTTAAGAAGAACTGTCTGGATAGAAAGAAAGGCTTTCAAGAGAAGCCTAAAGACTCTGGAGAAGCAAGCATAATTTCAGACGGCTATGATTCAGCTAAAGCTCTGGTGATCACAAAATCTGAATCTAGTAAGGAGTGGATCCTTGACTCAAGGTGCTCCTTCCACATGTGTCCTCACAAAGACTGGTTCGAGACACTACAACTGGCAAATGGTGGATCGGTTCTACTTAGAGACAATAAAGTCTGTAGGGTAATCGACAGCGGAACGATCAAAATAAAGATGTTCGATGGAGCTGAAAGGATACTGCAACATGTAAGGTACATCCCAGAACTTAAAAGAAATCTAATTTCTTTAGGGACACTGGAGTCGAATGGATATTCATTCAAGGCAAAGAATAGATGTGTCAGAGTAATTATGGGCTCTCTCATAGTCATGAAAGGAGAATGGGTTATACTCCCTAGTTGGAAGAACGGTGATCAAGAACTTCTCAAATGCAGTTCAATCAGAATCTGAAAGATCTAGACTATCACACATGAGGCTGGGGCATGTAAGTGAAAGGGGCTTACAACAATTGTCCAAGAAGAACCTGTTATGTGGAGATCGGGTCAGCAAACTGGAATTCTGTGAACAATGTGTACTGGGGAAGGCCACTATCCACTGGAATACATACATCAAAGAAACATCTTGATTATGTACACAGTGATCTATGGGGCCCAGCTAGAACTCAGATTCATAGAGGAGGAAGATACTTCATGTCTATCATCTATGACTACACCAGGAAGGTATGGGTCATTATCTTAAAAATGAAAGATGAAGCTTTTCAATGATTCAGGGACTGGCTAACTCTCACCAAAAACGAGATAGGAGCAAAGCTGAAGCAATTGAGAACTGATAATGGCTTGGAGTACTGTTCAGAGCAGTTTAAGGAGTTATCCAGGAAGAATGACATCACAAGACACAAGACAGTCTGGAACACTCCTCAACAGAACGACTTGGCTGAGAGGATGAACATGACTCTCCTAGAGAGAGTGAGGTGCATGCTGCTAAATGCAGGTCTACCCAAAAGTTTTTGGGGTGAAGCTGTGTCAACCGCCTGCTACCTTATCAACAGATACCCATCGACAGCTATTGATATGAAGACTCCTTTAGAGATGTGGTAAGGAAAGCCAGGTAACTATGATAATCTAAAAGTTTTTGGATGTATTGCATATGCTCATGTTAGAAAGGATAAGCTGGAAGCAAGGGCTTTGAAGTGCATCTTCATCGGATATCCACCTGGAACCAAAGGTTACAAACTTTGGTGTCTAGATCAACAGAAATGCATCATCAGTAGAGATGTCACATTTGATGAGTCCAAAATGGGGAATCTACAAAGCTATGTTACCAGGAAAAGCGTCACCAAGGAGGATTTGTATATTGAGGTGGAGCTGCAACAACGATAAACTTTGACTGATCAAAGGAAAATTGTGAACGATGAAGATGAAGTGGCAGAAGACCAACAAATGACTGAACCAGAAAGAAGATCTGATGACTACAGTCTGGTAAAGGACAAACAAAGAAGAATTATCAGACCGCTAGAGAGATACGAACATGCAGATGTGAGCTCTTATGATTTGAGTGTTGCTGAAGTGCTAGAAGAAGCAGAACTGAGCAGCTACAAGGAAGCCCTGAAGAGAAAGGAAAGACACAAGTGGGAAGAGGCAATGAATGAGGAAATGACTTCTTTGATGAAGAACAAAACCTGGGAACTTGTGGATCGACTAACGAACAAAAATGTAATTGGATGTAAGTGGAAGGAAGGAAGGCATGCCAGGTATTGAGAGGATCAGGTATAAAGCCAGACTCATTGCAAAGGGATTCACACAGGTTGAAAGAATTGATTTCAACGAAATCTTCTCACTTGTGGTGAATCACTGCTCCATTAGAATAGTCTTAGCACTAGCTATTCAATTCAATTTGGAATTAGATCAGCTAGATGTTAAAACTACATTTCTGCATGGAGAGCTCAAAGAAACCATCTACATGGATCAGCCAGATGTGTACAGCACACCTGAGACAAAGGACAAAGTTTGCTTGCTAAATAAGGCTTTGTATGGACTAAAACAAAGCCCAAGACAATGGTACACATGATTTGATTAGTTCATGCTAAAGATAGGTTTTGTCAGAAGCAGCTACAACAGTTGTGTGTACATGAAGTGGCAAGACGATGAAATCAATACGTACTTGCTTCTTTATGTGGATGATATGTTAGTAGCCAGTAGAAGCAAGGAGGATGTCCAGAAGATCAAAGATATGCTCAATTCTGAATTTGACATGAAGGACCTAGGGCCTGCTACAAAGATCCTAGGGATGGAGATTAATAGAGACAGGAAAAAGCACAGCTTATTCTTGTCTCAAGAGTCATATATTCAGAAGGTTCTAGCAAGGTTCAACATGCACGAGGCTAAGCTGGTTGCAACACCGATTGATCAACACTTCAGATTGTCGAACTCTCAGGCACTAGAGAATGAAGAAGAGAAACGATACATGGAGGGCATCCCCTATGCCAGTGGGGTTGGTTGCATCATGTATGGTATGGTTTGCAACAGACTAGATATGACCTACACCGCCAGTATTGTAAGTAGGTTCATGGCAAACCCAGGATGGGCTCACTGTGAAGCACTAAAATGGATCCTGAGATACCTAAGAGGCACTACAGATCTAGGGCTACTCTTTAAAAGGAAAGAAGACAAAGAAGAAAACGTAGTCAGTTACTTGGATTCTGATTATGCAGAAAGTATTGACACCATGAAGTCACTGGTCGGATACATCTTCACTGTCTTCAGTACTATAGTCAGTTAGAAGTCTAACCTCCAATCCATTGTGGCCCTCTCAATAACAGATGCCGAGTACATCACTGTGACTGAAATAATCAAGGAAGCTATGTGGCTAAAGGGCATGGCTAAGGAGTTTGGGGTACATCAGAAGGTGATAACTGTGTTTTGTGACAACCAAAGCACCATTCACCTAACCAGAAATCAGGTCTTTCATGAAATGTCCAAGCATATAGATATAAATCTTCATTTTGTGAGGGATGTCATCACCAAGGGTTCAATAGTAGTGGAGAAGATACCTACTGAAGAAACTCCTACTGATATGCTCACTAAGGTGTTACCGTCAACTATGTTCAGACACTGTCTGGACTTAGTAAACTTTACCAAGGGCTGAGGGCCCTCTCAGGGGCCAATGGAGGGAATCTTTACTTCAAAGCTTCTCAATTGAGGGTCAAGGTGGAGAATTGTTATTTTGTGAGGCCTCCTGCAATCGATAGAAGAAATGGGATTTTGTTCTTAAAGATATGCAACTTTACCCAGAAATTAAGAATGCATTTCTCGGGCAAACTATTTGTGAAGTCCTTTACTCTTTTGAAAATTTAGTAAATGGTCAGACAGACCATTAGGGAGTTCTTCAGGTAGGGGAATCAGCTGACGAAGCATTGATGATTATGAGGCCAAATCTTATCTTCAACTGAAGAAGGAAAACTTAACATAAAAGTCTCAACTGGAAGCTATAGGTGCCCATTTTGTTTGGGAAAGAAGAGGCACTTTTACCAATACAAGGATCTTCTTTAACATGCTTCAAGAATTGATGCTTCTAACAGGAAGGTGACGGTGAAGGCAAATCACCATGCTGTTTAAAAAAAAGTTACTTGAAAAACAATCTCAACAACACTTCAAATCCATTGTCACAACTAATGATTATTGAACATGACCCTTCTAAGCTGAACAAGCTGATCAATTTATTTGGCCATGGACAAGCATTATTCTGAATATTCTAACAAAATTTAGGAATGGGAAGTATGTTGGTGAAAATAGCAATTGGCTTAAGGAGCAGGCTGGAAAGTTGTGAAACTACAAATTATATTTGAGATAGGGAGTAGTTGTTCAATGCAAAGTGGAATACTGAGAAATTGAGATGGAAATTTACTGTCATGATGAGAAAGTTGTGAAGCTTGCTGATGTGATCATCGTTAAGAAGATTCATTCTGCAAAGGTTCTATCTATTAAGGTCATCCGCAAAAAGATAACGTGACTTCCAGAATGTTCTGGGTTTGTAGAGTTCGTCTCTCATACAGCTACTGAGCGAACTTTGCAGACATGCAATGGTTTGCAGATGCGAGGAACAGAGCAGTCCTTAGGCTTAATTGGGCTTCTTTCAGTATTGGAGATAAGAGGTGAGAAGGGCCTGAACATTCCATTTTAGTTATTGATTTAGCACCAGATTTCACTAATTACTTCCTGCAAGAAATGTTCTGTTCTGAGTATCCAATAGTTAGAGGCACCAAAGTGGTAACATATCCTAATACGGGTCATTCAAAAGGTTGTGGTTTTGTTAAATTTGTTGATGAGACAGAAAGGAATCGAGCAATGAGAAAAATGAATGGAGTTTATTGCTCAACCAGACCAATGGGCATAAGTGCAGCCACACTAAAGAAGACTACTGGGATTCAACAAACATATACAACTGTCAAAGCTGCATATCCGACGTGGGCTTATGTTGCACCATAGTTACTCCCAGTTTTGCCAGACAATGATATCACAAATTACTTTCCACCAATAGATTACTGGTTTTCCCAAGAGGATGTCATATTATGTGCACTTGTACATGAATATGGAACAAATTAGACTCTTGTGAGTATGCACTTTACAGTTTGCCGGTGATGGTTACTATAGAGGATTCTTCCACCATCCTGTGTATTGCTGTGAAAGTTTCAGAGAACTATTCATTAAAGATGTTCAGTCCGCAGCAGACAATTAAAATTCTAAAAAAATTCTGTATTTGGATTTGGGAAATCCCTTCTCAAATTTACAGAGGACTTGAAGGGAAAACTGCCGCCACCAGCGAAGCTAGACTATGTTATCTTCTCAAAATGGTTCACATAAAGTTCTCCACCTATTCTCCAATTAAGAAGCCTGACATCGATCTGGAAAATCTAAGACATTCCAAGAAGTTGGCAATGGCTGCTCTTAATGATGTCAATGTGTAACATCATGAACAAGTTGAAGTTCTACCAGCACAAGTGTTGACCTCATTTTTGATGAGGTCTTCCCTTTTCTCTTTAGTGCTTAGGATGTAGCCTTAGGCTTTTCCTTTGACTATCCTAGAGGACTAGAATTGGGACCCATCCATTAGAAATTCAAGCCACTTCTTAACTCTCTCCAAACCCTATAGGCTTGATTGTACACCCCCAAGTCACTGCCCCTGAGTGACTTGGAGGGTTGAGATCAAATGTGGAGGTTTAAAGGATGAGTTCCCTATAGGACTCTTTGGCCTTTGGATTACCCTAGGTGGTCTGGTCTGGTGAGGGCTGACTTACACATATACTACACTCTCACACACACACTCCAAATCCTAAAACCAACACTCTCACCCAACTTGACCTTTTGACTCATGTGAGTAATTCATATGGATGGTCCTTAACCCCTAAGCCCTTGGCTAAGAGGGTTAGGAACAACATGTCGAATGCCTCAAATGAGTTCTTTCATGGCTCATGTGGACTTAATATGGCTTCATGGCTCAACCAGAATGATTCTATTTCACTCACGCTTGCTCAATTTTCATTTTTTTTCCAAATTTCAATTTTTGACCCCCGCGACCACGGACCCGCCTAATCTACTAAAAGCCCTTGAAACTACCCAATTTCTTCAAAATTTCCAATTCACCCAAAATTTCCTAAAATTAATCTCAAACATTTCCCCACTACTCAAATTGACCATCTCCAACCAAATATACCAAAAATTCTAAAAATACACCCAATACCCTCCAAATTACCAAAATGCCCCTCTTGACCCAAAAATCCAAAAATTCAGAAAATTCCCCGAAAATTCCAGAAAATCCCAAATATTCCCAATTTCACTTTGTTCAACTATACCATGGGCCAATTTTGTCAATTTACCCCACTTTTGTCAAAACCCCCAATTTGACCCAATTTAACCCAAATGAACCCAATGTCAAACCAAATCACCCCAATTGACCTCAATTTTGGTCCAATTCAATTATAAACTTTAATTAAATATCCCCAATATCAATCTAGACCAAATCCAAGTCCAATTTGATAGACATTTGAATCTAATTTCACTTTTAAGCTTAAGGCCCAATTTTGGCCCATGACCCAAACTTAGCCCAAACCAACCCAATTCAACTCCAATTAACCCCAAAAATTTTCTAAACCTTCCCTAGCATCCCCACAAACAAAACACTAACATAATTTGCCCAAAATTTGGACCCAAACCCTACTCTAATTCAACCCAAACCCAAAATCCCTTAAATGGGCCTACACCAAAACCTAACCCAAATAGGCCCAAATCCCAAAATCAAACCCCAACCAAAGGTGAAACCTCTTTGAAACACTCCCATAAAAATTTCTTAATGTTAATTTTACATCAATTTTAACATTAGCCCAACCTTAGCTCAAGTTAGTCCATTTTGACCTATTTTGACCCTATCACTAAAGAGACTTAATTTAGACCCAATTCAATTCCAAACCACCTCAAGTTTGATCCAAATCACTCATGACACATCCTTAAACTAAACCCAACATTTATTTGGAATGGCCCTTTGCAAAATTTTCACATAAAAGCCCACTTCCAAAAGACATTCAAAAGCCCATTCCTAACCAAACTCAAAAGCCCAAGCCCATCCTAAAGCCCACATTACAATCTCATCTCATCCTCACTTAATTAAAATCATTCCTAAGTCCTAAATCAGCAATCAAACCTTTCTAAACAAAGACATGTGACAAACCATCCAAATTTTACACCAAAATACCAAAATTCCTTAAACCCATTTCCATGAAACCAAGCCAACTTTTCCCAAGTCAAATATGAGCCATGGAGCCATTCTTAAGCCACATGCAAGCCATGTGAGTTGTTTACATGTGACCTTACCACATTGGGCAAAAGGAGGAGGTCCTTTAAGAACTTCCTAAAAGTCATTAACCTTACTCATGATTCCCCTTAACCCAAATTTAATCTAAATATTCTTGGATGGAGACCTCTCCACTTAAGACCAGCTGACCCAACTGATTCACCCAGCCCAAAACCAGGTCATGGGGAGGTGAACCAAGCCCAAAATCATGGGTTGACCAATTTGAGCCCAAAATGAGCCCTTACCCTTTCCATTTCAAGTCATCCTCTTTACACATGGCAACCATCAATTGAACTCACAGGAATCAAGCTCTGAATTCCCTGATCCTGAGGGTAACCCATGCCTGGCCGGCCAGCCTCCACAGCCGCCGGAGAACACCATGGCCGAGACCTTGGAAGGAGCCAAACATAGAAATTCTCTCTTGCTGAGCTGCCTCATGCCCAGTGGCCATTGGAGCTGTTCTTCCCTTGCCGGCAGCAGCTGATCCCGGCCATTAACCCCCCTGAGAGACCCTCCAGCGAGCTCTATTTAAACCCCCTCACCTTTCGGCCATGAGAGGAATTGCACAAAACCATACAGAAACTCTGCCAAAATTGTTCCAGATCATCCTCCACACTTAGAGCAATTGATCCCCAGTGAGAATTTGCCCTAATCCCCACCAACGAGCCCGATTTCTCGACCAAAATTCCACCCAAAACCGAACATCTCCCAATTCTCCACCAAAATCAAATTAAACTCACCCACACTCGCACAAGACCAAGAGAAGGAGTTCCCAGGTGAAAGCCCCTCACCGGGCCACTCATCCGCTCTAGACTCCAAAGGTTGTGATCGGGTCCGGTGGAAATCAAGTCTGAGCAATTCCCGGGGCCGGAGACTTCATCTGGAGCTTTCTTGGACTCAATCGAAGGTGACACAACTCTCAGATCGAAGCCACACTTCTCTGAGCAAAGGTATGAGCTCTCTCTTCTTTCCGGGCTTCCATGAATTCTCCATTTCTATTGCCTAAATTTCATGCAAGACGAATCCATAGAGTATAAGAACGTAGAAATCGGTTAAGAATCGAGAGAGATATCAAGCTTGGAGGATGGATGGTTCTCGGGCTAGGAGGCTTGGGGACGATGAACGGTGGACGGTCCAGATTGAGTCGTATAAGGAGACGGGACGATACAGCGGACCGCGTGGCATCCCAGTCAGATGGAGGCGCCGAACCAGAAGATGTCGCGCGGCCATTCAGAGAGGCTAAGGTTGACGCGGCGCCACGTGGATAAGTAGATAAATAGGGAATTTTCTCATTTATTAAATATCCAGAACTTCAAAAATGCATAACTTTGTGTAGAAAAATCCTAAAAATAAAATAAAAATACCCTCTTGCTCAGTGAACAGAGGAGAATAATGTGGAAAAGAAATCAAGTAATTTCATTGAGTATTTTATTTTTAATGATGTATTTACTCTCTGCACTATTTTGATTCTCCTTGCATGTAGATAATTCACCATGGCATGAGACCATAGGGCTTTTGAAACCACTAATCTAGAGAACATTCCCTGAATTTTCCAAGGTCAGAGGCCATCCCTATGAGACGTTATTGATTTTCCAAGTTTATGTTACTGTTTTGAGTATTTTAATTCCAATAATTAGCATGTTGAGAAATAAATTCTAGGAAAATTTGGTGATGTTTCTTATGACCAGTAGAACGTAGGAAAAATAGGTTTTGAGTTAATTCACTTGGAACAATCCTAATAAACCTAAATACCCAAAATTGAACTTTAATTAATTAGGATTAACCACACATTAAATTGACTTGAAAAAATTTTTCCACTGATCTTTAGGATCAGAGGAATAACACATAAAAAATTAAAATCAATTGGAAATGTTTAACCCCACTAAATGGATTAATTAAGTCACATAACCAAAATTAAACTTTAAAAATTCATAACTCACAAAATACTTTTTAAAAATTCACAAAAATGGTTTTGAGGCTTCTCTGACCTCAGGGAAATTTAAGAAAATTAAAATTGTAATTTTCTAAAAAAAATTGATTTTTGGCTATTATTTTAATATTTTAATAATTAAAAAATGATAAAAATCATAAAAATATTAAAAATCACCAAAATGTTACATTTTAACTCCTAATCACTTAGGAAGAAACCAAATATTTTTCCTAAGTCTCTAGGATAAGATATTGAATTTTAAAAGCCTAACACAATTTTTGAATTAAAAAATGATTTTCTTTAATATTTCCACTAAAATAATTCTAATAAATAAAAAAAAAATCAGAAAATTATAAAATTTATTTCTCTGAACTCCTTGAGGTCAGAGAGATTAAAGGAAAATCTAAAATCTATTTTCAACTTCAATTTTATTTTATAATGAATTAATACTCTAAAACTCAAAATAATTATAATAAATAAAATATGATTTAAAAAATTACCAAAATTGGTCCAAATGGTCCTTTGGTCATTAGGAACATCCCATAATTTTCTTAAGAACAGAAACATTTCCTTTGTCATGTTATTGAATTTGCTTTGAAAAACCCCTATTTTCCATTAAAAATAATTACATAAATAAATTAAATACAGAAAAATCACATTTTCTCCTCTAATGTCTTAATTGACATGTGGGTCAGGTTACATAAAAATTTCAAGTTCATTTGAGCTTAATTTAGTGAGTTATAGAATTATTAAGCTTGAAGGGCAAAAGGCTAATTAAGATTTCAACCCTTAATTAAAATTTTAGGATTAATCAAAAAGGGGAGGGTAAAATATTTGATTTTAAACTGATTTTTGATGATTGAAACTTAAATGATTGAGGGTAGAAAACTACTAACCATTTCAAATATAGTTAAAATAAAACTTTAATTAATTAATTAATTGAAATTTTGGAAGAATAATAAAAATTGGAATTATTAAAGTAGTGATATTATTAAGAGGATATTTATTCTTTAATTTAAAAAAAATCCCTAAATAAATCACTTCAATAATACTTAATTCTTACTTAAAAAAAATTAAAATAATAATCCAAATTAAAATTAAACTAAAATTAAATTAAATTAAATTAAATTAAATTAAATTAAATTAAATTAAATTAAAATTAAATTAAATTAAATTAAATTAAAATTAAAATTAAATTAAAATTAAAATTTAAATTAAATTAAATTAAAATTAAAATTAAATTAAAATTTAAATTTAAATTAAATTAAATTAAAAATTAAATTAAATTAAAATCAAAATTAAATCAAAATTAAATTAAATTTAAATTAAATTAAAATTAAATTAAATTAAAATTAAATTAAAATTAAATTAAATTAAGTTAAATTAAATTAAAATTTAAATTAAATTAAATTATACCAAATTAAATTAAAATCAAAATCAAATCAAATAAAGTTAAAATTAAAATAAATTAAATTAAAATTAAGTTGAACCTAAATGAAATCATTAAGAATTAAATCTAAAATAACTTGAACACTATTCCAAACTTAAACTAATTTTTTATAATTAAGTCAAAATTAAAATTAAATCATTAAGTTTAAATCATTAAAATACTTAATAAGTTGATTTGCCCTTTTAAAACTCTTATTATTATAACTCTTAAATGAGGTATCAAGTGAAGTGTTACTTCACTTATAGGATATTCAAATGTCCTAGTTCACTGAGCAAGAGAACAAAACTTAAACTCCTGTATGATTAATTCACTTGTATAATTAAATTCTCTTGGACTTAAAACAATCCTAGAGGTATTGAAAAGATGTTTAAGACTCGTCTTAAGCACTTCCTCAATATGATGGGATGTTTATAAGAACAATTGAACTTAATTGTTCTTTGGTGAAGAAAATCATCCTTGAACCAAAACACAAGAACCTAGATGTCATAGGAGATGACTAGCTATAGGATTAGGACTTTGGTTGATAACTAAAACCTTTCCCTTAGCTTTACCTAGGTACTTGTTGAAACATTTAAATGTCTTAACATGTGTTTTAAGTGCAGCTTGGGATGACGGGAAGACCCTCCAGGTACGCTTTTATTTTAATGCAATTTACTTTATTGTAATTCACTTACATGCACTGTACTTTACTTTTCTTGCATGATAAATAAGACTGTTGCATGAAAACCAAAACCTTTAGGATAGTCCCTAAACTGAAACCAAAACTAAATTAAAAATCATCGCAAGATAAAATTCACCGCTATAATATTCCAAAATATAAAACAACTCAAAATTTAATCACAAACGGAACAACAAAACTACAACTTTAACTAAATTAAAACGTCTCGTTAAATGATCAAGAATACCTCGGATTATGTAACCCACGTGTTGCTAACGGGATTTTCCACGGTCTAAATGAAAGTGTGGAACTCATTCAGTTGAGTTTAGCAAATTCATCTGGACTAAGTGAATTCAATGAAAATAATGGTGTCGGGATGACGGAACCGTAGGATCTTAATCGGTTGTGTTTAAACAACTTTAAGATTTGTTTTAATTAAAATATTAAAAATACTTGGTTTTAAGATTTTCTCTAAACAAAAGCACTTCTCTCATCTCCTCATTTATGACTTCTAAAACTAAACCTCTGCAACAACAAGGAGCTTGGAGCATGGTGGGCAGCACGTCCATCTTCATCAGCAAAACAACTCTACATCAGTTAAACATTCCTAGAATTAAACGATAAAACCCTAGGATTTCGAGGTAGTTTGCCTAGTGCAGCATAAATCCTCAACTCTCCATTAGGCATTTGCATAATCATGTTATACAAATTAAGCCCTAACCGGTCTTAAGACCCTGAGGTAGTCGTTTGATACGACATAAACCCTCACATCTTTGAGGCTATTTGTGTGATTATGTCATACAAACATAAGTCCTAATTAATTAAAATTGGCAGGATTGCAATATTAAATAAACTCCCAAATCGAAGCCAAACAATAGTGATAGTTTGGGAAGTTGCCAAGATTCTTCTTGTATCCTCAGCTTCTCCTACTTCTCTTCCTTTGGACTCCTAAAAATAACTGTTCCAAATTTGATCCATTCCCAATTGAAATTTCCTAAAATCCAATCATATGAAAACCTTAAACTTTGAAATTCTTGAAAACAAAACCACTGATCATTATCGAGAGTTTTCTTAAATGATTTCCGTCATTTAAGATGTAATTAACTATAGGGGCTTGCCCTTATAGGGAACTTTTAGAACCCGAGTAATATAAACCTCGCTTAATTCATTTATATTAAGCGAGGGAACTTGTCGGCTTATAAAATTGGTTCGTAGACCAAACGGATGTCACAAATCTTCTAGTTTATTTAATCGAGCCCCGTCATCAAGCAGTATGTCTATTCTTCAGGATAGATACATGGTTTGTAATGCGGTGCTCGTTTATATAAACTATTTGGGATGTGAGATCGGTTTGATTTCATATCTTAAAATTTTCAAATTTAAAATTATTTTTAAAATCAAATACTACTTTCTAAATTATATATATTTAAATTAAATTTAACATCTAAAATTGGCCGACAATTTCTGTAGGCGACCCCTTTTTAAAGAAATACAATACAAACCTAAAATATGCCGACAAATTCTGGCGACTCCGCTGGGGACTAGTTCCTCTCTCCATTTTGATTAGATGGTTTTGCTTTCATAAATCGGTGGTGAGTCCATATCCCTAATGGGTCAAAACTACCATTCTTCTGATGAAATACTCCGTTCATTTCTGTCTTGAAAGAGTATAGCCAACTTCTCTCGGATTTCGGAGCCACTGTTTAGACACCCCTAAACAGAGAGGTTCCGAGATCCTTTTACCTCTTTTCTGAGGTGGGGTGGACCCCCAATAGGTGTTAGTTTAGGAGCAGTCCTTCAAGTTGAGAAGTCTTGCATAAGACTTTCTCTTCCTTTCCAATTCTAAATCGTGTCCTTTACCTTTTCTATAACCTTTTTCCTTCAATCGTTTTGTTTCTAACAAACGAACCTCCTAATAAATAACCTCTTTTATAAATCACAAATACAATAAGATAAACGAAAATGTGTTTAGACTCTTTCTTTTTCGTCCTAAGTTTTGCTACAAAAGGAAGAGTAATTCGAGACTGACATTCAGAATCTGCCCTGCAGAAAATGACTGCCCAAAGTTAATCTTCTCCTTCACCAATGGAATGGACTTCGCCGTTTGCAAGGATGAGCTGCCCGACAATGGAATCATCCGTTTCAGACAAGGAATTGGCAACACAGATGTTAAGTTCGCCGACGTCACTCTCTTCACACTAATGGACAAAGTGTCGAAACCGAAGAGCCCGTGATCGAGTTCAATTTGAAGCCACTCAAGAATTCCCTCCCCGCAAAGGGTTCCGAGTGAAAGGAGTACTACCTGTTCGTAGGAGGACTATTGTCTCTACCCCCACCGGTCTAGTCATCTCAGCAGCTACCCCGACTTCTGCCAAACTGAAGGGGAAGAAAATCTAAGTCTGTGATGATCCTGTCACCGTGGAGGGTACAAATTTCGCTAAAATACCACCTATTTTTGAGATTGGGTCCAGTTCAAGAGTTGCACCCCTAACTCTGACTCAAAGGAGAAATAGAAGTAGAAAGATCGCCAGGAAAGCTAGAGCCGCCGAGGTTGCTTTTCTAGAAGAAATTCCCGAAGAAAAAGAAGAACCGCTCCGAGTATATACCTCCGTTGGAAGGGAGCAGTGTTTCACCCCCTCTCGCCACATCGGATGAAGAGGATGTTCGTAAGATCGCCACAAGATACTCCCCGACCCGCATACTATAACACTTACAAGAGGAAAAGGGATAAGACTACGCCATCGGCTTGGCCGCAAGCTCGTTATAGAAAGATTGGCAAAGAAAGAAAGATGCCCCGTATCGGAAATCTTAAGAAGGATAGGACGGGTGCCGCCTAAGTCCCGTCTCGGACCGCGAATCGTAGCCCGTTGTCGCCACGCAGAAATCAAAGAAGAAGATAAAAGCTAGTCCACCCGTTGTTGTATCGGGTCTACAAATTAGGGAGGATACCACCTTCCAAAGATATAGCAGATGCGACCATCCGGTCCTGAGGCTTCCGAACTGCAAGAAGGATGGTGTGGCGACCTACTACCGGCCAGCTAAGACCAAAACAATGTCCTGAGAAGAAAAGTCTCGTCATGAAACTTGAATCAGAAGAAAGTGCTATTGCAATAAAGGGGACTTCTGGGAAGGAAGTTCAACAACCGTCACGAGACAACTGCGAGACCGTGCGAAAGGGCCACTAGAGGATGCCATGGACAAGTTAAGGACCGACATCCAACGGTTAGCAAAGGAAAGAGAAGAAGAATTAGGAGATGAAATCGACTCATCAGAATTTATGAATGACGAGTATGTCGAGATCAACATGGTTGAGACACGAGCATCGTCAGCTTCACAAGGTGCTCCGGCAGCTGCGGAAAGATATGAACCAGAAGTGTTGAGAGCACAACTTCAGGAAAAAGATGATACGATTTCCCAAATGGCAAAGAGGATGGAAGAGATGGCTGCTGCCTTAGCCACTCTCCAGAGTCAGGCCCAGCCTCAGAAAGAGACACCCCCAGAGATTATCCATGTTGCAGATGGAGGAAAAGAGATCACATCCTTCAACGGAGACGAACTACCAAAGAAGGATTCTACACAGAGCATGATCCCTGAAAAGGATATTAAAAACATGGTAGAATGGCAGGTGCGAGAAACCTTAGCACAATCCAAGAATGGAGCATCTATTCAGATGGGTAGACCTTACCTCGAAGAGTTTGATGCAGTCCAATACCCAAAAGACTTCGTACCACCTCTGTTTAAGAATTTTGATGGAACAAGAAACCCTCGGCAGCATGTCGCACATTTTCGTGCCAGTTGCTGCAACGCCTGTGGGAGCGACGCTTTACTCTTCCGCCAGTTCGTAAGCAGTTTGTCAGGGATTGCCTTCGACTGGTACGCAAAATTGCCGAACTGTTCAGTAAAGACCTTTTCAGAACTAGAAAATCTCTTCGTGAAAAGATTTGTCGGGGCTCAGCACCACATCACTATCGGTGATCTAGTGGTGGAGCAGCAAAAGCCGAACGAGACTTTAGTGGATTACATACTTCGATGGAGAAACTTAAGCATGAAGTGTGAACCACAGCTTCAAGAACAACATGCGATCAGTATCTCGCTTAAAAGTATCCATGGCCCGATAGCACTTCTCCTTAAAGGTTTACAATCAAGACTTTCGAGAAGTTGCTTAGCAAGGCCGGGAGCTTGCAAAAAGAAGCAAAGCAGTTAAGTTTCGCGGACAAGAACGATAAGCAGAAGCCTGTGAAAACATTCGAGAAGAAATCTGGAATCGTCGCGGTAGTAGATAAGGGCAAGCGGCCAATGCAGATACAGTCAGAGCGGCCACAGTCTAGTTACCAACCACCGCAACGAACATACCAACAGCCTCAACAAGGCTATCAGCAACCACGTCTGAGCTATCAGTCGCCTCAGCATTATGAACAACCGCCTTGTTCGTCACGTACTTTAAGAGAACTTCTAAATAAAGAATACCCATTCAAAACTGAAGCAGTAGCGAAGATGTTCCGCAGCTTAATGAAGACACCGGATTTTCAGCTGCCAGAGCCCAAGAAGCCGGAGGAAGTCAATAAGAAAGATCATCCGAACTATTGCCCTTATCACCAGATGCTTGGACACAAGATAGAGGATTGCATCACTTTCAAGAGTTGGCTTGATGACAATCTCCGAAAAGGGAACATAATGATCCCAAAGGAATACATGAAGGAACCCCAGAAGGCAGGTTCCGTCAATGTTATTTCAACGGATCCCATTATTCCGATAGACCCTTACACGACCGATGATGGATGGAGTACTGTCTGGACAAAATCATCGAAGAAAATTTTGGATCACATCCAGGCCACTTCAGTACGCGCTTCTACTCAGAGTTCGAAACTAGTCAAGCCGACACTATCACTTGTGATTGAAGAACCGCCCCAAAAGGAGGAGAAGATCGTGGAAGAAAAGAAGACCAAGACTCCGGAGAGTAGACTAGGGGCTGCTTATCCTAGAATGGTTGTTTCCGATTCGGGGGAGAAATCCCTCGAACTCCTGACTCTGTATGATTATCTGCTCTCTCCGGCAGGATCTTATAATGATAAGGGTTATGTCGTTGGCTACGTTTTGACTGTCTCTAACGATTACGTAACTAACGACAACCGGCTTAATCCGGATCTTGATTCCAGTACAAATAACGATTCTCAAATCATACACAACCTCGATGACCACGACGAAGAAGATGTTCACAAAGGAGGCTACGAAAGCTCGACAAGCAACGAGTCTATTTATGAATTCCGAGGAGCTCCGATCACGATAGAATTAGAACCATCAGACACCAAAGCAACTTCAGAAGAGCCAGTTGTTCCAACTCAGGAGGATACACTGGCAGATTCAACACCAAATTTAGAAGAAATAACTGAAGTAAATTTAAGAAGTGGAAGAATTTTACCGCCGAGAATGGGTCCAAAGGATAAAGGAAAGCAGGTGGTTGCTTAGGAAGAACCAACCCCAGCGGAGGAATTGCCCATTCGGGAAGAAACTGAGGAACATGGTAATAAAGTGGACTACAACGTGCTAGCCCATCTTAGGAAGCTACCAGCCAAACTAAGCATATACGACGCTCTGATCCTGTCAAAGGAAATGAGAGAAGCTCTAATCAAGGATTTACTTGATCCAGAGATTTGTCTAGCTCAAATGGCTGGTGATTCCTTCGATGTGGTTTGCTCGTTAAAAGAACTGTGAGGTGTTACTTTTACGGACAATGATCTATTACTGGGAACAGCAGATCACAACCGACCGTTATACATTTCAGTCACTATTGGAAAGTTTACGCTCTCCAAAGTGTTGGTTGATCCGGGAGCATCAATCAACATAATGAATCTTCGGACGCTAGCATATTTGAAAATTGATACTCGCGAACTCGAAGCAAACAAGATGCTATTAAGAGGCTTCAATCAGAAAGGAGAAAGAGCTCTTAGATCGATAACACTACTAATGAAGACCGGTGATTTAGCAAAGGCAACAGCAAAATTCTACATAATTGATTCTGAGACATCGTTTAACGCTCTACTGGGTCGACCGTGGATCCATAAAAATCGGATGGTACCGTCGTCTCTGCACCAGTGCATAAAGTATTATGAAGAAGGGGAATAGTGTATCAAAGGTGACTTGCAACCATTCTCCGTACACGAGATTGGAATTCATGAATATGAGGCCTACTACGCGCCCCGAAGAAAACACTCTTTTCCAGAAATACCATACTAAATGAAGCAAAAGAAATCCGAGACGATGAAGAACCTGAAGTTCTACTTCAACAGTTACTCACAACTCCCTTACGGCGAGATGGTGAAGATTTCTCCAGAACTCGCACCCGAGGTCGAGGCCGGGGACGAGGACGTGGAAGAAATGTTGGAACAGTTGGACAGAAGAAACCGGTCATCGACGTTGATTGGGAGAACACTTCTGAAGAAGGAGAAGAAATCAAGAAAGAAGCAGCGACAATAAGTTAAAAGAAACCCCAGTTCGAGATCTCTCTCGAAGATGAAAAGAATGAAGAATATAAATCAATGTACGAGAAGCTTAACCATCATGTTCATACTATTACCCTGACCCCGATCCATTCTAATAAGATCGAGGGTATGGTGGTCAAGGAAGTGCATGGTGG
Organism: Papilionanthe hookeriana x Papilionanthe teres; assembly: GCA_022702705.1. Classification (NCBI taxonomy): domain Eukaryota; kingdom Viridiplantae; phylum Streptophyta; class Magnoliopsida; order Asparagales; family Orchidaceae; genus Papilionanthe; species Papilionanthe hookeriana x Papilionanthe teres. The sequence goes on along the minus strand of CM040423.1, from coordinate 167,355,230 downwards.
TGGTACTAAGCCAATTAAGTTTTACTGTGGCGCTTCTTCTTCCAATACTGAAAAAAATGTACAATTTAAAGATGTTACTTCTTCTGAATTAATGGAATTACCTTTTGAGTGGTACTCTCCCTGTGTTCAAAACTTAATTCAACGTGGTGTCTTACCTCGACAATGGGCAAAACCCCGGTCACAACACTTTGAAAAATTATGGAATAATGCCGGTCGACCTCCCAAATCAAAACATGGTCTCAGATTCGACACAGTAGGATCAGTGGATGATACATGATTTTGCTTGGTTTTCACTTGCAAACCTAATGAAGACTGCTTGGAAGCTTCAGAAGATCTCGAAGATTTTCCAATCGGAGATGCTCCACCAGAATTCGAGGAAGAAATCAAATCTACAATGGACGAGTTAATGGAAGTTAACTTAGGTACTAGCGAAGAGCCTAGGCCAACCTTTGTTAGCTCCTTACTCAATAAAGAAGATTCCGAAAATATAATCAAGCTACAAATGGAATTCAAGGACTGTTTTGCTTGGAGTTACGATGAAATGCCAGGATTAGCTCCAGAAGTCACAGTTCACAAGTTAGGAGTATATCCTACTTCTGTTCCAGTCAGACAAGCTCCTAGAAGAATGCGTCTAGAAATTGAGCAACAAGTAATAGCCGAAGTTAAGAAGGTAATAGACGCTAAATTTGTCCGTGAAGAACAATACCCTACATGGTTAGCCAACGTGGTACCAGACAGAAAGAAGAATGGTCAGATCAGAATCTGCGTGGATTTCAGAGATTTAAATAAAGCATGCCAAAGGATGAATTTCCACTACCAATCCCAGAACTAATGATTGACATTGCTTCAACACATGAAATATTTTCATTCATGGATGGATCAACAGGATACAACCAGATAAAGATGGCACCAGAAGATGAAAAGCTCACGGCATTCAGAACGCCGATCGGAGTATATTGCTACACAGTAATGCCATTCGGACTAAAGAACGCAGGAGCAACATACCAAAGAGCGATAGCGAAGATTTTTGATGATCTCATTCACAACAAAGTTGAGTGCTACATGGATGATGTGGTCATCAAAAGCAAACTGAAAGAAGATCAACTGTATGATTTGAGAATTGTTTTCGAGTGACTAAGACAATACAACCTTAAGATGAATCCCTTAGAGTGAGCCTTCGACGTCACCTCCGGGAAATTCTTAGGATTTGTTGTCCGACATCGCGGAATTGAAATCGATCCGGAGAAGATTAAAGCTATCTTAGAAATGCCACCTCCTAAAACCTTGAAACAGCTACGATCCTTTCAAGGAAAGTTGGCATATCTTCGACGCTTTATCTCAAACTTGTCGAGTAGGTGTCACCTCTTCTCGGCATTAGTTAAAAAGGACGCCAAATTTGTTTGGGATGAGAAATGCCAGCGGGCTTTCAAGGACGTTAAGCAATATTTAATGACACCTCCTGTCTTAGCAGCCCCATTCTCAGGTAGGCCGTTGATACTTTATACCGCGCCTTTAGACGACTCCCTTGGAGCCCTGCTAGCCTAGGTCAATGATGAGGGGAAATAGAATGCTCTCTACTACTTAAGTCGTCGTCTAATCCCGACGGAAGTAAAGTATCCTCCTATCGAGAAGCACTGCTTGGCCCCGATCTTCGCCGCACAAAAGCTCAGGCATTACATGCTTTCTCATAAGGTCAACCTTATTTCGAGGGTTAATCTGTTGCAATACTTGATGACCCGACCGACGCTTTCCGCGGACTTTCCGAGTGGTCAATGATACTATTGCAATTTGACATAACTTTCGTTCCTCTTCGCGCTGTAAAGGGACAAGTGCTAGCTGACTTCCTTGCAGCACACCCTTTACCGGCAAATTTGCCTCTCGACGACGATTTGCCTGACGAGCAGATAATGAGCCTAGAAGACACTGATAATCGACGTAGGGAACTATACTTCGACGGTGCGTCCTCAGCATAGAAGAACAAAGAATTGCAAACGATAGTGCCCGGTAAGGCAGGAATCAGACTAATCTTTATAACACCGGAGTGGGGGATGTTAAAATACTCCTACCACTTAACAGAACCATGCACAAACAACAAGGCAGAATACGAAGCCCTCATAATAGAACTAGAACTAACCATTCAAATGGGAATAACGGACATCAACATCTACGGAGATTCTCAGTTGATCATTCAATAGGTCGCCGGACAATACATAATTTTAAAGCCAAGACTCGAGCAGTACTTTCAGTATGCCATGAAACTGTTGGAACAAATTCCAAACGTAACAATCTACAAGATCCCCAGAAAAGAAAATGCTCTTGCAGATGCGCTAGCTCGCCCTGCAAAAGAATTTGCCTACTTACAAGATGAGTCAGTTGAAGTGTCAGTTCAAGGACGACAGGTTCGATCACAGCTCGACATGAATACGATACACAAATCAACAGAAAAAATAGAAGAAACAATTGCATCAATGACAGAAAATGCAGAAGATTGGCAACATCCGCTAATATACTACCTGCGAACAGGAAGCCTACCGGACGATAAGTCATTAGCTCATCAAATCAAGAAAAGAACTCTGTCTTACGCATTAATAAACAATACATTATACAGAAGGTCTTTTGATCAGATGTGGTTAAGATGCCTGAGCGGGTCCTAGGCTCGTGAAATCGTTAAAAAGGTACACTCAGGACTCTATGGCGCTCATCAGTCGGGTCCAAAGATGAAAATGAAGATTAAGAGACTAGGGTACTACTGGCCCTCAATGATGACCGACTGTATGAAAGTTGCCAAAAGTTATCACCAGTGCCAAGTGAACGAAGTGGTTCTACATCAACCTCCAAATGTGCTACATCCGACAATTGTGTCGTGGCCATTTAAATGTTGGGGCACAAATATAGTGGGTCCGATAGAACCGCCTTCTTCAAGAGGACATCGCTTCATCCTTGCAGCTACAGACTACTTTTCTAAATGGGCAGAAGCTATTCCACTCAGAGAAGTAAAGGCACACCACGTGCTGCAGTTTTTCAAGAATCAAGTTGTCTACCGTTTCGGAGTACCGCACAGAATCATTTCAGATAATGGGTCCGCATTTAGAATCACAAAAATCAATAATTTTGTCAGAAGACATGGGATCGATTGGCGATACTCAACAATCTACTATCCAAGAGCAAACGACTTGGCTGAGGCTTTTAATAAAACTCTCGTTCGAATTTCAAAAGAAAACTTTGGACGACAACAAGAGAAATTGGCACTAGAGGTTGTTAGAAGCCTTATGGGCCTACAGAACAACTTTTAAGACTCCTACTCAGTCTACGCCTTACTCTTTAGTGTACGGGTCCGAGGCAGTGTTACCATTGGAAGTCTAGCTTCCATCACTCAGAATCGCAGTCGCAAACAAGATTACTACAAAAGAAAATGCCAGGTTACGACTGGAAGAACTGGAAAGCTTGGAATGGAAAAGACTTGCAGCGCAGCAAAATTTGGAACTATACCATGCTAAGATGATCCAGGCCCATGATAAACTGGTCCGCCCAAGAACTTTCAAAGTTGGTGACTTAGTTCTTGTCCTCAGGAGACCTACTCTTGCACACCGCAAGATAGGAGGTAAATTTGAACCGACTTGGGAATGGTCGTTTGTGGTCGAGACAGTCTACTCAGGAGGCTCCTACCAACTTATGAATTGCCGTGGAGAACGACCCATGCTTCCAATCAACAGATGATATTTGAAGAAGTTTTATGCAACCTGATGATTCGAAGGAATGAACTCTCATCCCTAGAAACACGGGTGAAATAACCACTTGTGATTGGGTCCGAACCCAAAAACATAAAAAATGGATGACAAAAAAAATGCATTAACAAAAAATATATGTGCTAAAAAATAAAATATGTGAAATCATAATAATAAAGTTTTAACCCTTCCTTTCAAAATCAAATCTTGTTCCTGATCTTTCCTCATCTTTTCCTACTTTCCTTAAAATTAAAATAAGTGAATAAGAATCTTCAGTGATAAATATTTTCTTAATGTTATTGTTCTTAGTATGTCCCTCGATCCTTTCCTTGTCTTCTTCGCAGGGAAATGTCGAACGGGCGGTTGGTCCTAAACTTTAGAAATGGCGTGAGTCTCGCACTCGATGAAAAGAAGGTGAAGGATGGAGCAGTGATAGAAATTTATTCTGACTTCACACCAGCCAGCCTATAGTACGAAGAAAATTATTGGGCCCCAGTTGACCGAGAAGAGCTTCACAGCCAGACAGTGATGAAGATGGGTGGCCCAAGCCACCAATCCAACAATAGAAAGAGAAAGAAAAACATCGAGGAAAGCAAGAAAATCAAGTCTGTAGTTACCACGACAGAGGGCAGGCTCGTCAGCGCCACGCCCGCAGAAATTCAAGGGGTAAGGAGAGCTACTCTCACTGCTACCCAAAGAAGGAATAAGAATCGCCGTATTCGCAAGATGTTGACTAAACTAGCAGCATATCAACACGAGGAAACAACCGCTTTTGCCGGCACACACATTTCAAAGATACCGGTTTGTCAGGAACCTGAAAGAAGAAAGTCAATGCCAAGAAAATCAGAACAAATTGAAGAAGTGCCAAGAAGGACAGAAATAGAGTCAGTGCCTCGACGTCGGACAAAGATACCAGATCTGAAGAACCTTGTTGCGGAAGCAACCCCAGAGGATGTCCGACAGAGACAATCCCCGAGGAGCCAAGGTATGCAGGAGAACGTGACGGGATAGAGCCATACATCCCGCAGTACGTTACTAGGCCTCGTCACCTGCAGATCATCCCAGAATATGAATTAGAAAGAATGCAAAATGTTGATAAGAAGACTTTCGAATACTTCGAAAGAATTAAAGGCAAGAGAATCAACATTTTGGAAGGCCTTAAGTTACACACAAATGTATTCTCATAGTACGAGCAGCAGCAGATTGTGGATTGCATCTTAGAGCTTCAGAAGATGGGTCGAGCAGGCCGTCTTAGGGAAAAGACTTATTTAGAACCCCGGAGATGGATGCCAGGGAAAGGAAGAGTCACAATACAATGTGGATGTTGTTATAACTTCGCAGAGGACAGAAAAGGAAATCCTCCAGGGATACTACGTCGCAAGTGAAGTGGATCCAATGCCGAGGATAATTAAAAGAATGGTGAAAAGAATGGTAACGTGGAGGGTACGCCGACAGACTGCATACCCAACAGTTGCATCATCAACATTTACCAGAAAGGCGACTGCATACCTCCACACATAGACCACCACGACTTTATCAGACCTTTCTGCACAGTTTCGTTCGTCAACCAATGCAATATCATGTTCGGATCTGACCTCCGGATAGCAGGCCCAGGTAAGTTTTGAGGGCCGGTGGAGATACCGCTTCCGGTAGGTTCCGTCATGATATTAAAAGGAAATGGAGCAAACATCGCAAAACATTGTATATCGGGAGTGTCAGTGGAGCGGATCTCCGTTACTTTTAGAAGGATGGACGACAGAAAAGCGCCTTACCACTTCCAGCCAGATCCAGAATTGGAGAGTCTCCGGCCCTACGAGCTGTGAGTTACATGGTAAATAGCACACCTCAAATGCACATCCATGCGGCATTCCTGCCAAGGGTGGCTTGGAAGGTGATGTTATTACCCATGTTTTTTACTATTCAGACATGGATTTTTCATAAACTCTTTTGGATGTATCAACAAGAAGTTTATACAGTCCGTTTTGGATTTACATGGATTGTACAAGACATTAAATTTCTGAGGAAAGTGTCATCATGTCTAGATCAAGTTGTATGATGTACTTTCAGCAAGTTGGAATGAAAACGATTACGTCATATTTTGCCTTCACCTCTTTCTGTGCAAATTGACTGGGAAACGCCATTAGAGTTAAATGAACTTTGAACGAAGAACAGAAGAGAAAAGAAAATAAATGAGAACTTTTCCTAAAAATCTAAATAGTAAAATGAACTCCAAATTCACATGAACACTAAATGTACATCGCTAAAGGACAAATGAAATGAACCTAAATCTCAAATTGAATTCCAGTCTAAATCCATCTTTTCAAACCCTCTAATTATTCTTCAAATCAAGATCTACTTCAGACCTCCTTTGAAGCCCTCTCTCGGGATGACTTCAGAACCACGAAAAATTTTTGATTGGTTCTCATGGCATAGATTCATACCCTTCGCCAAATAATCAAAATTTTATTGATTCTTGTGGGATATGGAACACTTTCACATCTCATTTCAATCTACCGCTAAATCCAAATCTCCACAGTACATTTCAATTCAAAATTTCTGAGACTGGTACCTACATTCCAGTTCTCATTTCGAGATCGATACCTACATTTTGATTCTCATCCGAATCGATACCTACATTTCAATTCAAAATTTTCGAGACCGGTACTACATTCCAGTTCTCATTTTGAGATCGATACCTACATTTCGATTCTCATCCGAATTGATACCTACATTTCAATTCAAAATTTCGAGACCGGTACCTACATTCCGAGTTCTCATTTCGAGATCGATACCTACATTTCGATACTCATCCGAATTGATACCTACATTTCAATTCAAAATTTCCGAGACTGGTACCTACATTCCAGTTCTCATTTCGAGATCTATACCTACATTTCGATTCTCATCTGAATTGATACCAACATTTACATTCAAAATTTTCGAGACTGGTACCTACATTCCAGTTCTCATTTCGAGATCTATACCTACATTTCGATTCTCATCTGAATTGATACCTACATTTTAATTTAAAATTTCCGAGACTGGTACCTACATTCCAGTTCTCTTTTTAGATTAGTACCTAAATTCTGATTCTCATTCTTTTCAATCGACACAAAAACTCGGATGCTTACTCCGAGGCTGCTACCTAAAATCCAGTTTTCTTTACAATCCCAAGGTTGAAACTCGGGTTTCAATTCTCATTTCAAATCCAAATTTCCTCAAACTGATTTTAAATCAAACTTCAATCTAAATTGGAAGTCCAAATCAAAAATCTAAACTCACACATCAAAACTCGAACATGAAATGAAACGAAATCTAAATCAAAATTCTCCAAATCTTGTGATTTTGAATTCACCTCCTTTTCCTTTCCCGCCGAGAGTTCAGGAACCTCCAGTCTTGGAAATATACCTGATACTCCCCATGCGGAAATTTTTCTACTCTGTCCTAAGTTTGTCAAATGGACATCTGTGTTGGTTTTGTTCATCCCTTCGGTCAACGCCAATACGCGCGGTGTGCTTGGTTAGCACACCACACCTATTGGGGGTCCATTTGTTGACCTCATTTTTGATGAGGTCTTCCCTTTTCTCTTTAGTGCTTAGGATCTAGCATTAGGCTTTTCCTTTGACTATCCTAGAGAACTAGAATTGGGACCCATCCTTTAGAAATTTAAACCACTTCTTAACTCCCTGCAAACCCTATAGGCTTGATCGTAAACCCCCAAGTCACTGCCCCTGAGTCACTTGGAGGGTTGAGATCAAATGTAGAGGTTTAAAGGATGAGTTCCCTATAGGACTCTTTGGCCTTTGGATTACCCTGGGTGACCTGGTCTGGTGAGGGCTGCCTTACACATATACTACACTCTCACACACACACTCCAAATCCTAAAACCCACACTCTCAACCAACTTGACCTTTTGACTCATGTGAGTAATTCATATGGATGGTCCTTAACCCCTAAGCCGTTGGCTAAGAGGGTTAGGAACAACATGTTGAATGCCTCAAATGAGTTCTTTCATGGCTCATGTGGACTTAATATGGCTTCATGGCTCAACCAGAATGATTCCATTTCACTCACACTTGCTCAATTTTCATTTTTTTGAAAATTTCAATTTTTGACCCCCGGGACCCCGGACCCGCCTAACCTACTAAAAACCCTTGAAACTACCCAAATTCTTCAAAATTTTCAAATCACCCAAAATTTACTAAAATTAATCTCAAACATTTCCTCACTACTCAAATTGACCATCTCCAACCAAATATACCAAAAATTCCAAAAATACCCCCAATACCCTCCAAATTACCAAAATGCCCCTCTTAACCCAAAAATCTAAAAATTCAGAAAATTCCTAGAAAATTACAGAAAATCCCAAATATTCCTAATTTCACTTTGTTCAACTTTACCATGGGCCAATTTTGTCAATTTACCCCACTTTTGTCAAAAACCCCCAATTTGACCCATTTTAACCCAAGTGAACCCAATGTCAAACCAAATCACCCTAATAGACCCCAATTTCGGTCCAATTCAATTCTAAAATTCAATTCAATATCCCCAATATCAATCTAGACCAAATCCAAGTCCAATTTGATTGACATTTGAATCTAATTTCACTTTTAAGCTTAAGGCCTAATTTTGGCCCATGACCCAAACTTAGCCCAAACCAACCCAATTCAACTCCAATTAACCCAAAAACTTTTCTAAACCTTCCCTAACATCCCAAAAAAAAAAAACACTAACATAATTTGCCCAAATTTTGGACCCAAACACTACTCAAGTTCAACCCAAACCCAAAATCCCATAAATGGGCCTACACCCAAACCTAACCCAAATAGGCCCAAATCACAAAATCAAAACCCAACGAAAGTTGAAACCTCTTTGAAACACTCCCATAAACATTTCTTAATGTTAATTTTACATCAATTTTAACATTAGCCCAACCTTAGCTCAAGTTAGACCATTTTGACCTATTTTGACCCTATCACTAAAGAGACTTAATTTAGACCCAATTCAATTCCAAACCACCTCATGTTTGATCCAAATCACTCATGTCACATCCTTAAACTATACCCAACATTTATTTGGCATTGCCCTTTGCAAAATTTTCACATAAAAGCCCACTTCAAAAAGAAATTCAAAAGCCCATTCCTAACCAAACTCAGAAGCCCAAGCCCATCCTAAAGCCCACATTACAATCTCATCTCATCCTCACTTAATTAAAATCATTCCTAAGTCCTAAATCAGCAATCAAACCTTTCTAAACAAAGCCATATGAAAAACCATCCAAATTTTACACCAAAATACCAAAATTCCTTAAACCCATTTCCAGGAAACCAAGTCAACTTTTCCCAAGCCAAATATGAGCCATGGAGCCATTCTTAAGCCACATGCAAGCCATGTGAGTTGTTTACATGTGACTTTACCACATTGGGCAAAAGGAGGAGGTCCTTTAAGCACTACCTAAAAGTCATTAACCTTACTCATGATTCCCCTTAACCCAAATTTAATCTAAATATTCTTGGATGGAGACCTCTCCACTTAAGACCAAGTCGACCCAATCGATTCACCCAAGACAAAACCGGGTCATGGGGAGGTGAACCAAGCCCAAAATCATGGATTGACCAATTTGAGCCCAAAATGAGCCCTTACCCTTTCCATTTCAAGTCATCCTCTTTACACATGGCAACCATCAATCGAACTCACAGGAATCAAGCTCGACCTCCCCGACCCCGAGGGTGACCCATGCTCGGCCCGGCCAACGAACCACGACCGCCGGAAAACACCATGGTCGAGACCTTGGAAGGAGCCAAACATTGAAATTCTCTCTTCTTGAGCTGCCTCATGCCCAGATGGCCATTGGAGCTGTTCTTCCCTCGCCTGGAGCAATGATCCTGACCATTAACCCCCCAGGAGACCCTCCAGCCGACTCTATTTAAACCCCCTCACCTCTCGGCCATGAGAGGAGTTGCACAAAACCATACGTAAACTGCGCCAAAATTGTTTCAGATCATCCTCCACACTTAGAGCAATTGATCCCCAGTGACAATTTGCCCTAATCCCAACCAACAGAGCCCAATTTCTCAGCCAAAATTCCACCCAAAACCAAGACATCTCCCAATTCTCCACCAAAATCAAATTATACTCACCCACACCTGCACAAGACCAAGAGAAGGAGTTCCATAGTGAAAGCCCCCTCTCTAGGCCACTCATCTGCTCTAGCCTCCTAAGGTTGTGATCGGGTCTAGTGGAAATCAAGTCTAGGCAATTCCCTAGGGCCAGAGACTTCATCTGGAGCTTACTTGGACTCAATCGAAGGTGACACAACTCTCAGATCGAAGCCACACTTCTCTGAGCAAAGGTATGAACTCTCTCTTCTTCCCGAGCTTCCATGAATTCTCCATTTCTATTGCCTTAATTTCATGCCACATAAATTGTATGCATGTGTTCGTCTCTTCAAGACGAATCCATAGAGTATAAGAACGTAGAAATCGGTTAAGAATCGAGAGAGATATCAAGCCTGGAAGATGGACGGTTCTCGGGCTAGGAGGCTTGGGGACGATGAACGGATGCCGTCCATTTGATACACGCGCGGGTGGACGGTCCAGATTGAGTCGTATGAGGAGACGAGATGATACAGCGGGCCGCGTGGCATCCCAGTCAGATGGCGGCGCCAAACCAGAAGACGCCGCGTGGCCGTTCGGGGAGGCTGAGGTTGACGCGGCGCCGCGTGGATAAGTAGATAAATAGGGAATTTTCTTATTTATTAAATATCCAGAACTTCAAAAATGCATAACTTTGTGTAGAAAAATCCTAAAAATAAAATAAAAATATCCTCTTGCTCAGTGAACAGAGGAGAATAATGTGGAAAAGAAATCAAGTAATTTCATTGAGTATTTTATTCCTAATGATTTATTTACTCTCTGCACTATTTTAATTATCCATGCATGTAGACAATTCACCATGGCATGAGACCATAGGGCTTTTGAAGCCTCTGATCCAGGGAACATTCCCTGAATTTTCCAAGGTCAGAGGTCATCCCTATGAGAAGTTATTGATTTTCCAAGTTCATGTTATTGTTTTGAGTATTTTAATTCCAATAATTAGCATGTTGAGAAATAAATTCTAGGAAAATTTGGTGATGTTTTTTATGATCAGAGGAACCTAGGAAAAATAGGTTTTGAGTTAATTCACTTGGAACAACCCTAATTGACCTAAATACCCAAAATTGAACTTTAATAAATTAGGGTTAACCACAAATTAAATTGACTTGAAAATAATTCTCGACTGATCTTTAGGATCAGAGGAACATCACATAAAAATTTGAAATCAATTGGAAATGTTTAACCCCATGAAATGGATTAATTAAGTAACATAACCAAAATTTAACTTTAAAAATTCATAACTCACAAAATACTTTTCAAAAATTCACAAAAATGGTTTTGAGGCTTCTCTAACCTCAGGGGAATTTAAGAAATTTAAAATTGTGATTTTCTAAAAGAAGTTGATTTTTGGCTATTATTTTAATATTTTAATAATTAAAAAATGATAAAAATCATAAAAATATTAAAAATCACCAAAATGTCACATTTTAACTCCTAATCACTTAGGAACAAACCAAATATTTTTCCTAAGTCTCTAGGATAAGATATTGAATTTTAAAAGCCTAAAACAATTTTTGAATTAAAAAAATGATTTTCTTTAATATTTCTACTAAAATAATTTTAATAAATCAAAGAAAAATTAGAAAATTATAAAATTTGTTTCTTTGAACTCATTGAGGTTAGAGAGATTTATAGAAAATATAAAATCCATTTTTCAACTTTAATTTTATTTTATAATTAATTAATACTCTAAAACTCAAAATAATTATAATAAATAAAATATAATTCCAAAAATTACCAAAATTGGTCCAAATGGTCCTCTGGTCATTAGGAACATCCCATAATTTTCTTAAGAATAGAAACATTACCTTGGTCATGTTATTGAATTTTTCTTGAAAACCCTTATTTTCCATTAAAAAAATTACATAAATAAATTAAATACAGAAAAATCACATTTTCTCCTCTAATGTCTTAATTGACATGTGAGTGAGTTTACATAAAAATTTCAAGTTCATTTGAGCTTAATTTAGTGAGTTATAGAATTATTAAGCTTGAAGGGCAAAAGGGTAATTAAGATTTCAACCCTTAATTAAAATTTTAGGATTAATAAAAAAGGGGAGGGTAAAATATTTGATTTTAAACTAATTTAGGATGATTGAAACTTAAATGATTGAGGGTAGAAAACTACTAACCATTTTAAATATAATTAAATTAAAACTTTAATTAATTAATTAATTGAAATTTTGGAAGAATAATAGAAATTAGAATTATTAAAGTAGGGATATTATTAAGAGGATATTTATTCTTTAATTTAAAAAAAATCTCTAAATAAATCACTTCAATAATACTTAATTCTTACTTAAAAAGAAAATTTAAATAATAATCCAAATTAAAATTAAACTAAAATTAAATTAAATTAAAATTAAATTAAATTAAATTAAATTAAATTAAAATTAAATTAAATTAAATTAAATTAAATTTAAATTTAAATTAAAGTTTAAATTAAATTAAATTAAAATTTAAATTAAATTAAATTAAAATCAAAATTAAATTAAATTAAATTAAATTAAAATTTAACTAAATTGAAATTGAATTAAAATTAAATTAAATTAAGTTAAATTAAATTAAAATTTAAATTAAATTAAATTAAACCAAATTAAATTAAAATCAAAATCAAATCAAATTAAGTTAAAATAAAAATAAATTAAATTAAAATTAAGTTGAACCTAAATTAAATCATTAATAATTAAATCTAAAATAACTTGAACACTATTCCAAACTTAAACTAATTTTTTATAATTAAGTCAAAATTAAAATTAAATCATTAAGTTTAAATCATTAAAATACTTAATAAGTTGATTTGCCCTTTTAAAGCTCTTATTATTATAACTCTTAAATGAGGTATCAAGTGAAGTGTTACTTCACTTATAGGATATTCAAATGTCCTAGTTCACTCGAGCAAGAGAACAAAACTTAAACTCCCTGGATGATTAATTCACTTGTATAATTAAATTCTCGTGGACTTAAAACAATCCTAAAGGTATTGAAAAGATGTTTAAGACTCGTCTTAAGCACTTCCTCAATATGATGGGATGTTTATAAGAACAATTGAACTTAATTGTTCTTTGGTGAAGAAAAACATCCTTGAACCAAAACACAAGAACCTAGACGTCATAGCAGATGACTAGCTATAGGATTAGGACTTTGGTAGACAACCAAAACCTTTCCCTTAGCTTTACCTAGGTACTTGTTGAAACATTTAAATGTCTTAACATGTGTTTTAAGTGCAGCTTGGGATGACGGGAAGACCCTCGAGGTACGCTTTTATTTTAATGCAATTTACTTTATTGCAATTCACTTACATGCACTGTACTTTACTTTTCTTGCATGATAAATAAGACTGTTGCATGAAAACCAAAACCTTTAGGATAGTCCCTAAACTGAAACCAAAACTAAATTAAAAATCATTGCAAGATAAAATTCACCGCTATAATATTCCAAAATATAAAACAACTCAAAATTTAATCACAAACGGAACAACAAAACTACAACTTTAACTAAATTAAAACGTCTCGTTAAATGATCGAGAATACCTCGGATTATGTAACCCACGTGTTGCTAACGGGATTTCCCACGGTCTAAATGAAAGTGTGGAACTCATTCAGCTGAATTTAGCAAATTCATCTGGACTAAGTGAATTCAATGAAAATAACGGTGCCGAGATGACGGAACCGTGGGATCTTAATAGGTTCTGTTTAAACAACTTTAAGATTTGTTTTAATTAAAATATTAAAAACACTTGGATTTTAAGATTTTCTCTAAACCAAAACACTTCTCTCATCTCCTCATTTATGACTTCTAAAACTAAATCTATGCAACAACAAGAAGCTTGGAGCATGGTGGGTAGCACTGCCATCTTCGTCAGCAAAACAACTCTACATCAACTAAACATTCCTAGAATTAAACGACAAAGTCATATGATTTCGAGGTAGTTTGCCTAGTGCAGCATAAATCCTCAAATCTCCGTTAGGCATTTGCATAATCATGTTATACAAATTAAGCCCTAACCGGTCTTAGAACTCCGAGGTAGTTATTTCATACAACATAAACCCTCACATCTTCCAGGCTATTTGTGTGATTATGTCATACAAACATAAGTCCTAATTAATTAAAATTTGCAGGATTGCAACATTAAATAAACTCCCAAATTGAAGCCAAACAATAGGATAGTTTGGGAAGTTGCCAAGATTCTTCTTGTATCCTCAGCTTCTCCTACTTTTTTTCCTTTGGACTCCTAAAAATAACTGTTCCAAATTTGATCCATTCCCAATTGAAATTTCCTAAAATCCAATCATTTGAAAACCTTAAACTTTGAAATTCTTGAGAGCAAAACTATTGATCATTATCGAGAGTTTTCTTAAATGATTCCCGTCATTTAAGATGTAATTAACTATAGGGGCTTGCCCTAATAGGGAACTTTAAGAACCCAGGTAATATAAACCGTGCTTAATTCATTTATATTAAGCGGGGAACTTATCCGCTTATAAAATTAGTTCGTAGACCAAACGGATGTCACAAATCTTCTAGTTTATTTAACCGAGCCCCATCATCAAGCGATATGTCTATTCTTCGGGATAGATACATGGTTTGTGATGCGGTGCTCGTTTATATAAACTATTTGGGATGTGAGATCGGTTTGATTTCATATCTTAAAATTTTCAAATTTAAAATTATTTTCAAAATCAAATACTACTTTCTAAATTATATATATTTAAATTAAATTTAACATCTAAAATTCACCGACAATTTCTGTAGGCAACCCCTTTTTTAAAAAATATAATACAAACCTAAAATATGCCAACAGCAAGAGGCTCCTGTTGTGCTTTACAACATAGAGTTAACATTGGACTTATCATCTGCAAAGAAAGCATGTTCTGAAGATTCAGGCAAGCTTCACAAATTTGCTGGGAGGGTGGATCCCCACATTGGGCAACACTTTCTTTTCCTTTTTTTGATACTCGCAGATCAAAGTCTCAGCATCTAGGCAAACTGGAATCTCTGGAAAAATTACTATTCCATGGAGATGAAGGTATGCTTCCTATCTTTTTGCTTCATTTTATTTTTTGACATATGCCACTTAGATATATAGATTTAGGAAGATTTACATACATACCATTGGCTTCATATGTATTTACGTGTCTAATACATAAATTTTACTTTTTACATTTATACCACCCAATTCATTTATGTCACATAAAAAAATAATATCACATTTTTTTTTACTTCTAAAAAGTGAAACAGACATTGTACACATTTATTATGCATAGAAAAGGAGATGTATAAGTACAAATTGAAAGTTTAAGTGTTAGATATGTAATTAAATTGGGATTCAATGATAATTATGTAAATCTTTCTTTAAATAAAAATTTTGCAAAACAAAACAAAAAATATTAAGTAAAAGAGCTACTTCTAAGGAATTCTCTTCACTCTCTTATCATAAGTACATTTGGAAAATCTTGATATCTAACCCACAATTCTTCTATATTTACATATCTCATATTTAAATTTCTATATTTACTTACATAGCACATTGATACTTTCAACCTTTACATTAAAATGTATTTCACCTACAAATGGAAACTAGTATATTATTGATGCGATATTAATGATTTTAGTACTATATGTGTAAATGTGAAAGTTTAAGTGTGAGATTTATTGATACACAAGAATTGATTGGATTGTTGGTGAACCTTCCAATTATCACATGACACACATACTCATTTTTTTATTATTTATTGTAGCATTTATGTATACTTTGCACTCTATCTTGTTCCCAAGTTCTCATACAAATTTTTTTGCTTGATTATGAAAGAAAAGGAAAATTGAAGTTAGCATATGAATGATAGATGATGGAGGGCATCTTTCATTCAAAATATCTAATATATTTGTTTATGTATTATACACAAAAGCACACATACCATTATGATATTTTTAGCTATCAGAAATTATTATTGATGTGCATTAGCAAATTTTTATCAAGCTTGAATCCCGTTAAACTTTTTAATAAAAGATTTTCAAATTCAAATCAAGCTCATTAACGCTCTAATTTCAATAAGTTTATAGTCAAATTGGCTGCCTCAACAAGACAAACTCAATGATGTTAAAATCCTAAATCAAGCCGTTGAGGCTCAACTAAAGGTTTTGGATAATCAACTGAATGATCAAATGGATTCCAAATTTCGCATATTTATAGTCAAATCAAGCATTTCAATGAGAGGAATCCAACGAGCCTAGGATTGCTTAGTTCAAATAACATTAATGCACATAAACCTCCAAAATATCATCTATGATCAAGGGAATCAATATGGACCACTTGATTGGGTGGTAGGAAAGTTATGCACCAAGATGTTAAAAATTCCCTCCCAAAAGACTATATAAGTAGGGTCAATATTCACCTGAGAAAAGATTAAGAGAGGAAAAAAAATTAATTTGTTAGCATATTTTGGAGAGAGTCAAAAAGTAACCACTAATCTCTATAGCCACCAGCCATCATTGACGGACACCCATCGCCACGGTTGACTATCTCCTAACATCACCACATGCTACTGCCTACCGATCATCGACGACCACTACTTATAACCATTATAGCTAGACTACAATCTCTTTGACAAAACACCGCTATTGTAATGAATACAGATTTTATGACCAATAATTGCCTTTGTAGCAACCAACTACGATCCTTGTTACCAACTACCACTATTACAGCTTCCAACTTCTTTGTAGTCAACTACTACAATTATAGATACAACTAAAACATTTATGGCCAACTACTTATTTTGTAGCAACTAGCTATAGCTTTTTTAGTCAACTGCTTCTATAACAACTTTCAATTATTATCTATGTGATTAACTATCGCCATTACAACTATTGACTATGACTTTTATGGCAAACCACAATCTTTGTATCAACCAATTGCAGTCTTTGAGGGCAACTATTATTATAATAGCTAAGAATCACATTTGTTGAAACCCAATTATGGTTATTATAATTAAACTACTATAGTAAATCTGTGATTATCAAGTTTATAATCTCTTCTCTAATTTAAGAGAAGAGTGTGCCACTATACTTATCAACACATAGTAGATTACTTTGACAAGGCCATGCCCCATTATTATTATTATTATTTATTTTTTACTTCTAGGGGTTTTCCACATAAGATAAGATCTTGGTCTTTCCTTTAGATATGCTTTTATTATCTGTTTGTTTGTTTGATTTTTGTGCAATGTTAATGCGTTAAATTATCACTCTTTAACCATGAATCTTTCAAGACATAATAGTTTGATGTCATCTGTGAGATACAAAGTTCCGTATTTATAAGTGTACATTTTTCATTAGCTAGCAAATGTAATACATAAGCTTGTTGCTCTAACACTTGTATTATAATGACATAGTCTCAAAGCCTGGGATGTGAAGCACTTACTTCATTTCTTGATGAAATACATCGCCCAATTGGTGAAAAAACATCTTTTGCACCTCTTGAAGATAATGTACAATGAATGAATGAGTCTCAAAATGAGATCATTTCAATTTTAAGTGAGGCTCGACAATTGCAGGTAGCACATATTGAAGGGGAGTAGTTATCTCAAGTTCACTGATAAAAGGTACATAGTTATCACCCTCTCTATACACTAAAGTTTCTCCTAAAGAAGCTGATCTTCTAAACATTGCTAGCTCTTCACATCCATCGTGTGTAGTCAAACCTAACATGAACGCTCCAACACATGTAGAGAACTTAGCATGACCTCACTTAATCCCGTGACAAGTTATGAAGCTAGTGCAAGGAAATTTCATTATAAGGGATAAAAGTCATTTCTCTACCCAACAAAATTCTTAGGAGTTTTCTCTTTTGGCTGTTGACCTCACTTTTGGTTGAGGTCTAGTCTCTTTTTAGAGTAGCCTAGGGTCTAGTCACATAGGACTCTCCTGGTGGCTTTCTTAGAAGACTAGTCATGAAAACCTCCCCATAGAAATTCAAACTTTTCTCTACTTAACTGGGAGTTTTCATATGCTTAAGTCTTAACTTCCATCCTCTGGAAGGAAGAGACCAAGCATAAGGAAGCCTAGGTGAAGTCTCCAATAGGTGGTCAGACTTTAGGATCTACCCTGAGGGAGTTCTAGAGTTCACAACACACACACACACTTCACACTTTCAACTATAAACAAAACAATTTCATAAATTCCTAATTTCATTTTGTTCAACTACATCATAACCCAATTTTGCCAAATTAACCCACTTTCAACCCAAAATCCAACTTGGTTCACAACTTAAATGGACCCAATGTCAAATCAAATCAACTCAATTGACCCAAATTTTGATCAAATTCAATACCAAACTGAAATTCAGCATTCCTAACACTAATTTAAACCAAATCCAAACTCAATTGGACCCACATTTGAAACTAATTTGAGCGTGAACCCAAAAGTCCCTAAATTGACTCACTTGACCCAAAGTCCCCAAATTGAGACCAATGTCAATCAAATTTATCCAAATAATGTTGCAAATAATTCTTAATACTCCCCTACATCCAATAAAACCATTAATTTCCACCAATTTGATCTCAGACACAACCAACACCCACTTGAACCAAAATCTCCCCATTTTGACCCAAACTAGCCACATGACCTAAAATCCACCCAATTGGTTGACCTAAACTTCAAAATGATCCCAAATTAATGTTGAAAACTCTACACCAAATTCCCCTTGACAATTATCAACAATAAATTGGGCCCTAGTAGAACTCTAGCCCAACCTAGACTCAAGCTAGCCTAATGTTCCCAAAATAGACCCAAACTCCAAATCTCACCAAATTGAAGTACCAAACCAACTCCAAATCACTCCAAAATTGTTTCAAATCATTCATGAAAATTATATACACCATGTTTCTCGATCATTTGGGCTTATATCAAACCCAAATCCAAGTTAGCCCAATTTTAGCCTAAATAGACCAAATTGGACATATGGCTAAGTATCACCAATTTAAGCCAAATTGACCCTCCAAAATCACTCCAATGTTTCTTTCAATTATTTAAAACATTAATTTTCACATTTTTACACTACAATATCATCAAAATTTTGTAATTCACATAATCTACAAACACAAATTAAATTGAACATTGATCCATTTAAAAAATACCCATTTTTATGCCTTATTTATGATTTAAATCTTAAGGATATTATGCTTTAATGAAAGGTATTTTCATGTTTTTGGATGTAGATGATTAAAAAGAGCCCAAGAAGGAAAAAAAGAGTAAAAAGGAGAAAAAATGGAGCTTATAGAGCAATTTTTGGAATTATTGGCCTGGCGCCTAGGCGCTAGAGTCCGGCGCCTAAACGCCAGTTCGATACAGACGCTGTTAAGTTTTTTGATGACTTTGGGCAGTTATTTTGACGGTGTTAAGCGGTTATTGGAGCATCTAGAATACTGGATGTTACTCCTAATATATAGGACATGTGATACATTGTATTTGGACACAAGGAAATGGTCTGGATTGCGAAGAGGTGTGACCCAAAGTGAAGAGGTGAGAACGACCTAATCACTGATTCCGGCGCCATGGCACCAGATCCCGGTGCCTAGGCACGACGGTTACCTTCTAGAAGATACATTGAATTTGAATGAATTTTGAGGAGGTGCCTTAAGCAACCCCTGGTCAAATTCAGAGCTCTATAAATAGGAGCCCATTCTACAGAGAAAATCGCACCAAAACCCCCCTTCTTAGTAAACATACCCATTTTAGCCTATTTTAGTCTCTTCCATACATAGGGTGCCACTTTATTTTGTATCTAGTGAGTTTATTTTGAGTGTTTATTGTGTGTAATTGCTGTTGGAGTCTTTCATCATTGTGTTGGAGTCAATAGAAGTCAGTGGAGCTCCTGAAGGAACACTTCAGAAAAGTATTAGTACTTTGGTTCAAAGTTTTATAAATATGTTTTGTTGGGTTATTTTAATGAGTTTTGAGTAGTTAGTTATCTTTCTCCTTTCAACTATGAAAAGATTATAAATTAATTAAATTTCATAGGAGAATTAAATATAAATATTTTAAAATATTGATCTTAGTTTACTTTTTAAATTGACCATTTAATTTGTTAGAATCTGTTGAAGAATTTTGAGACCTATCCGGAGATAAATTCTTAACTAGTAGATATCACATGAATCCTTAAGGTAATCGAAGGCTTTACGCGGATTATTTGAGGTGAAGTGCAAATAAATAGAAAGATATTATTTATTGGGCGTAGAATTAATTAGTTTTTAGAGTGACAAACTAAATTCTAATAATTTAATTTATAGAAAGGTAACGGTCACTGGTAGGGCTGACCATAGCCACCCTTGGACATCTAGTAGTGCGAGCCTAGATTAAACCATTTTACTAATAACACATACTGAGCCTAACTATAGATTAGTTAATGTTCTTTGCACCTGGACCAAAGGGTAAAGAATATGAAAGCTTCTATCTGGCACAATACTATAATCTTAATTCCCTACAAAAGATAATTAATATATCATTCTTGGATTAGTTGAAAAAGGAGAAAGTCATTTTTATAATTGCATTAAATTATTACTTACTTTACTTTCATGCTTATTGCTTACTTTCTTTTAGTAAAAGTTATTCGTTAATTAAATTTGATATATATATATATATATATATATATATATATATATATATATATATATATAAGTATATATAAATTGCTTAAGAAAATTTCAAAATACTGTTTTTATATATTTTTACTTTTTGTTTTTATTATCCCTGTGGGATCGATAACCAGGACTCCACTAGAGCCCTGTATTACTTCAACGATACGTATACTTGCGTTTAAAATTGTGGCTTTTACAATAATTAAATTTAATAAAATTATAAAAGTAAACATCGTACATCAAGTTTTTGAAGCTATTTGCCAGGACATAAATCTTCTAAAAAGTGATATTAAAATCTTGTATTTTAAAGCTTAATTAAAGTCACATCGCATCAAGTTTTTGGTGCAGTTGCCGGGGATAAGATAAAGTAAAAAGTAAAAGTAAAAATAAAAAAAAAACAAAAATAACAAAAACATAAAAACAAAACAAAAATATTATCTTTAAATTTTTATGCGTAGTTCTGGATCTGAAGGATTACTACCTTTTGATCCTGAATTAGAAAGAACAATTAAAAGAGTTAAAAAAAAAGAAAACAAATTTCAAAACATAAAAAAATGGCTAACTTACATAACAATAATCAAAATCCAATCGAAATTAATGAACAAAATATTTATAAACCATTAAGAGAATATGCAAATCCTACAGCTGATGAACTTCATGTTAATATTCAAATTTCAGCTGTAGATGCTAATTCTTTTGAGCTTAAACCTTCTATTATTCAAATGGTTCAAAACAATCAATTTGGAGGAACACCTAATGAGGATCCAAATTTACACCTTTATAGTTTTTTAGAACTTTGTGCTACCTTTAAATATAATAATGTTTCTGATGAGCAATTAGGCTTAGACTCTTTCCTTTTTCCTTAAAAGATAAAGCAAAGATGTGCCTTAATTCATTAGCAACTTGCTCTATTAAAACATGGGCAGATATGGCACAAAATTCCTTGCTAAATATTTTCCTCCTTCTAAAACTGCTAAATTTAGAAATGATATTACTTCATTTACACAATTTGATGGAGAAACAATTTATGAAGCTTAGGAAAGATTTAAAGAACTATTAATAAAATGTTCTCATCATGTTTTACCAGATTAGTTATTTATTCAAACATGTTATAATGGACTTATTGGATCACTTAGATCAATTGTTGATGTTGCTGCTGGTGGTTCTTTAATGGCTAAAACATTTGAAAAAGCCTACACCTTAATTGATGAAATGGCTAACAACAATTTTCAAAGGCCTTCTGAAAGGGTTAATCCTAAAAGAATGGCCAATATTCATGATAATGAAGTCTTTTCTATTTTAGCTACAAGTAGCTGCGATATGTAAGAAATTAGATAACTTTGCTACTAATATATCGCACATGAATAATGAAAATACTGCAAATTCTAATGATTCTCAAACAATGGAAACTTTGCAAGCTATTGCTAGTAAAACTAATAATCCTTATTCTAATTATTATAATTTTGGTTGGAAAAATCATCCTAATTTTAATTGGAGTAATGGAAATCAAACCAATCCAAATTGGAACAATCAAGGAAATTCAAACTATAGACCAACTTATCCACCTGGTTATAACAATCAGCAGAAAAAGTTGTCTGTAGAAGAATTGATCTTGCAACTTAGCAATCAGTTACAAAGTCAAAACACTGTTATTCGTAATATTGAGAATCAGATGGGTCAAATTGCTAATTTCATTAATTACAGACCTCAAGGAACACTGCCTAGCAATGTCGATATTAATCCTAAAGGATCTGAAAAAGAATATGAACAAGCAAAAACTGTACAACTTAGAAGTGGAAATTAATTAATAGAGAAATCACGGAATGAGATTGAAAAAGATAAAGAAGTTGAAGAGATTGAAAAACATAAAGATACACTTTCTCCAAGTAAAGATCATACTGTTTACCTACTGAAGTGGAAGTTGAAAGACCACCACCATCTTTTCCTCAAAGACTTAAATATCAGAAGCTTGACCATCAATTTTCTATGTTCTTTGAAATTTTTAAGAAACTTACCATCAACATTCCTTTTGCTGAAGCTTTGGAGCAAATACCAAGCTATGCAAAATTTATGAAGCATATTTTAAGTAAGAAGAGAAAATTTGAAGCTTATGAAACTGTTGCATTAAGTGAAGAATGTAGTGCAATTATCCATAAGAAATTACCTCAGAAACTTAAAGATCCTGGAAGTTTCAATATACCATGTGCTATTGGAAAAAAATTCTGTGGAAAAGCCTTATGTGATTTAGGAGCTAGTATTAATCTCATGCCATTTTAAATCTTTCAAAGGTTAGATTTAGGAGAGATCTCTCCTACCACTGTAACTCTTCAGTTTGATGATCGATCGGTCACTTATCCTAAAGGGGTTATAGAGGATGTGCTTGTTAAGGTAGATAAATTTATCTTCCTTGTAGATTTCATTGTTCTAGATATGGAAGAAGAAAAAGAAATACCTATCATTTTAGGAAGACCTTTTCTAGCTATCGGTCGAACAATGATTGATGTGCAAAAAGGAGAATTAACAATGAGAGTTAATGATCAAGAGATAACATTAAATATTTTGAAATCAATGAGGTATCCTGAAAAAGAAAAATGCTATCATATGGATATTTTTGATTATATGATTGAAAAGCATTACCAAGAAAGATGTAAGGTCATTTTTGATAATAAAAACAAAGAATCTATGTTATATGATGAGATATTAAATGAAGAGAATTCATCTGAAGAAGCTCATTATATTGATGGAAATTGGGAAATTTTAGACACAACTACAAATGAGATATTATTACCCTCAATTGAAAAAGCCCCTGAACTAGAATTAAAAATATTACCTGCGCATTTAAAGTATGCATTTCTCGGAGATTCATTAACTTTACATGTAATTATATCTTCAGAACTAAGCAAAGATCAAGAAGAAAAATTAATTAGAGTTCTGAAGAGTTATAAGAAAGCTTTTGGTTGGACTGTTGCATATATAAAAGGAATAAGCCCTTCAATCTGTATGCATAGGATTTTAATGGAAGAAAATTGTAAACCCACTATTGAACCTCAAAGAAGATTAAATCCAATTATGAAAGAGGTTGTTAAGAAAGAAATTTTGAAATGGTTAGATGCTGGAATTATTTATCCTATTTCGGATAGCCAATGGGTAAGTCCTATTCATTGTGTTCTGAAGAAAGGAGGAGTAACTGCCATTATTAATGAAAAAAATGAATTAATCCTAACAAGACAAGTTACTGGATGGCGAATTTGCATTGATTATCGAAAATTAAACAACGCCACTAGAAAGGATCATTTTCCTTTACCTTTCTTGTATCTAATGTTGGATAAACTTGCTGGACATTCATATTTCTGTTTTCTGGATGGATATTCTGGTTATCATCAATTACCTGTTGCTCCTGAGGATTAAGAAAAGACAACATTTACTAGTCCTTATGGAACATTTTCCTTTAGAAGAATGTCTTTCGTTTTATGCAATGCACCTGGAACTTTTCAAAGATGTATGATATCAATATTCTGTGATTTGATTAATAAAGGAATTGAAGTATTCATGGATGATTTTTCAGTTTTTGGAACTTCTTTTGAATCTTGCTTGAAAATATAATGAAAATTTTGAAGAGATGTGAAGAAACAAATTTAGTTCTAAACTGAGAAAAATATCAATTTATGGTTACAGAAGGCTTTGTACTTGGACATAAAGTTTCACAAATAGGGATGTAAGTTGATCAAGCAAAAGTGAAAATTATTGCTGAATTGCAACCACCTACTACCGTTACTGATGTGAGAAGTTTTCTGGGTCATGCTGGATTTTATAGGGGATATATAAAGGATTTTTCTAAAATTGCTAAACCTTTTTGCCATTTATTAGAAAAATAAACTAAATTTAAATTCAATGAAGATTGTTTGAATGCGTTCAATATTCTGAAAGAAAAATTAATCACTGCACCTGTCATTGTTGCACCTGATTGGAATGAAACTTTTGAATTAATGTGTGATGCAAGTGATTATACAATCGGAGCTGCATTAGAAAAAAAAAATATGAGAAGATTTTCAAAGTTATATACTATGCTGTCGGCATATTTTTAGGTTATGTATTGTATTTTGAAAAGGGGTCACCTACAGAAATTGTTGGTGAATTTTTAGATTTTAAGTTTAATTTATATATATATATATAATTTGAAAAGTAGATTTTGATTTTGAAAATAATTTTAAGTTTAAAAATTTTAAGATATGAAATCAAAACGATCTCACATCCCAAATAATTTATATAAATGAGCACCACATCACAAACCATGTATCTATCCCGAGGAATAGATATTGTTTGATGATGGGGCTCGATTAAATAAACTAGATGATTTATGACATCCATTTGGTCTGCGAACCAATTTTATAAGCCGACAAGTTCCCCTGCTTAATATAAATGAATTAAGCAGGGTTTATATTACTTGGATTCTTAAAGTTCCCTATAAGGGCAAACCCCTATAGTTAATTACATCGTAAGTGACGGGAATCACTTAAGAAAACTCTCGATAATGATCAGTGGTTTTGCTCTCAAGAATTTCAAAGTTTAAGGTTCTAAAAAAAATGAATTTTGGAAATTTTAATAGGGAATAGATCAAATTTGGAACAGTTTATTTTGAGAATCCAAAGGAAGAGAAGTAGGGGATGTCACGGACCCGTAGTGAACTTCGGTGACTTCCCAACTATCCTATTGTTTGGCTTCAATTTAGGAAGAAATATTTAATGCTGTAATCCTGCCAATCTTAGTTAATCAGGACTTATATTTGTATGGCACAATCATATGAATGGTCTCGAAGATGTGAGGGCTTATGTCGTACCAAACGACTACCTCAGAGTCCTAAGACCAGTTAGGGCTTAATTTGCATAACATGATTATGCAAATGCCTAACGGAAAGTTGAGGATTTATGTTGCGCTAAGCAAACTACCTCGAAATCCTATGGCTTGGTTATTTAATTCTAAGAAAGGGTTTTGCTGAAGTAGACCTGTGTTTTGCTGATGACGATGGTCGTGCTGCCCACTATGCTCCAAGCTCCTTGTTGTTACAGAAGGTTTAGTTTTAGAAAGTGAAAATCAGGAGATGATAAAAGTGTTCTTGTTTATAAAATTCTTAAGGTTCTGGTTTTTTTAACATTTGTTAGGGGAATCTTAAAGTTGGTTATAACAACACTGGTTAAGATCCCACGGTTCCATCATTCCAGCACCGTTATTTTTATCGGATTCACTTAGTCCAAATGAATTTGCTAAACTCAACTAAATGAGTTTCACACTTTCTTTTAGACCGTGGGAAATCCCGTTAGCAACACATAGGTTACATCATCCAAGGTATTCCCGATCATCCAACAAGACGTTTTAATTTAGTTGTAGTTGTGGTTTTGTTGTTCTGTTTGTGATTAAATTTTAAGTTATTTTATATTTTAAATGTTGTGGCGGTGAATTTTATCTTGTTGTGACTTTTAATTTAGTTTTAGGTTTCAGTTTTGTGGCTATCCTAAAAGTTTCAGTTTTCATGCAGGGTGACATTCTTGTTTAACATGCAAGAAAAGTAAAGTGCAGTACATGTAAGTAAATTGCAATAAAGTAAAAGCGTACCTGGAGGGTCTTCCCGTCATTCCAAGCTACACTTAAAACACATGTCAAAGCATTTAAACATTTTAAGGAAAGCACCTAGGTAAGGCTAAGGGAAGGTTCTGGTTGTCTACAAAAATCCTAATCCTACTCCTAGTCAATTCCTATGACGTCTAGGTTCTTGTGTTTTATTAAGGATGATTTTTCTTCACCAAAGAACAATGAAGTCTCACTGTTCTTTTAAAACATCCCATCAAGTTAGAGAAGTTCTCGGAACTGAATTTTGAATATCTTCTTAAACATTGTAGAGATTATTTTAAGTTCGATTAATTTCATTGCGGTGATGAATCATTCACCTGGGTTACTTTAATATTCTGATCTTATTTAATTCTTGCTCAGTGAGTTTGGATGTTTGATTATCCAATGAGTGAGGTGACATCTCACTTGATACTCCATTTAAGAATTATGTGAATGGAAGCCTTTAGGGCAGGTTAGGTTATTAGGAAATTTAACCATCTTATTTAGAATTAAGTTAGTTTTCTTTAAGATTAATTATAATATTTTAGTTTAATTATGATTGTCATATGTTATTTTAATCTGATTGTGTAATTCCAAAAGTTGACTTTGTAATTTTAAAATTGTCTTAACTTTAATTTTAGTTATATTTAATTTAATTGCATTGATTTGAAGTTGATTTTAATTTAGTTGCATTAATTTAATTTTGATTTAAAGATGATTAGATTATTTTAAAATTGCTTTAGTTTAATTAAATTTAATTTGAACTGTTTTGAATTAAGCATGTCATTTTAAAATTACTTTTAATTTAATTAATTATATTATTTGAAAATTATTTTACTAAACTATCTTAGAAATTGTTTTAATTTGATTATTTAATTTATCTTAGTTTTCATTAATGAATTATTAAATTAATATTAAGTGATATTTGATTTTTATCATTAATTAGGGGTTAAGATTAATAAATTAATATCTTCCAATATTAAACCCCTTCACTTAAAACATTCTCCTTTAATTAACTTCAAATTTTTAGTAATTTAAGAAATTATAATCATTTTGTTTATGTTGGAAAAGTGATAAATGGGTTCCTACCCTTTAATTCCTCATGTTTCAATCATCGAAGGAGGTTAATTAGGATTATTCAATACCCATTACCCATAATTAAGCCTAAATATTGATTAAGGCTAAATTTCAAAAATTACTATTTTGCACTTAGGCTTGTTTACTTCATAATTCATTAAATATATAGCTCAAATGACTCTAGAATTTTTATGTCACCATACTCATGGGTCAATTAAGATATTAGAGGAGAAAATGTGATTTTTCTATTTTTAATTTAATTTTAATAATTATTTTTGTGGAAAATAAGGGGTTTTCAATGAAAATTCAATAACATGACCAAGATAAGGTTTCTGTGCTTAAGAAACTTATGGGATGTTCCTACTGACTAGAGGACCACTTAGACCAATTTTGGTGATTTTTTAAATTATATTTTATTTATTATAATTATTTTGAGTTTTGGGGTATTAATCAATTATAAAATAAAATTAAAGTTTAAAAATGGATTTTATATTTTTCTTAAGTCCCTCCGGCCTCAAGGAGTGCAGAGAAACAAATTTTATATTTTTCTGATTTTTCTTTGATTTATTATAATTAATTTGGTGAAAAGGTTGGAAAATCCATTTTTTTAATATTAAAAATTGCCTTAAGCCTTTAAAATTCAATATCTTAACCTAGGAACTTAGGAAAAATATTTGGTTGGTTCCTAAGTGATTAGGGGACAAAATATGACATTTTTATGAATTTTAATATTTTTGTGATTTTTTTTTACTTTTTTAATTATTAAATTATTAAAAATATGGTTAAATATGAAAATTTTTAGAAAATTCCAATTTTAATTTTGTTAGACTCCCTTGACATCAGAGAGCCCACAAATAAAGTTTGGTTAATTTTTAAAGTGTATTTTGGGTTTTACAAATTTTTTAATTTTAAAAAAGACCATACAACTTAAATAATTCATTTGATGGCTTAAATTATTTCCAATTGACTTGAAATTTTTATGTGATGTTCTATACATCTTAAGTGACAGTGGACAATTGTTTTCAAGTGATTTTGATTTGTGGTTACCCCTACTTAATTAAAGTTCAGTTTTGAGTATTTAGCATAATTAGGATTATTTTTAAGGAAATACATCAAACGATAATTTTTCTAGGGTCCTCTAGTCCTAAGATACTTCCCCTAATTTTCCTAGAATTTTCTAAGTAATATGCTAATTATTGGAATTAAAATGCCAAAACAAACACCTAAATTTGAAAAATCAATAACTTGCCATAGAGATGGCCTCTGGTCTAAAAAAAATTAGGGAATGTTTCCAAGAGCAGAGGCTACAAAAGACCTATGATCTCATTCCATGGTGAATTGTGTATGCAAATGTAGAATTAAAACATCACAGAGAGCATTTAAATCATTAAAAATTATAGACTCAACAAATTAACTTAATTCTTTTTCCACATTATTCTCCTCTGTTCACTGAGCAAGAGGATATTTTTCTTTTATTTTTGTGATTTTTCTATGAAAAGTTATGATTTTTTGAAGTTTAGGGCATTTACATAAATCAAAAATACCCTATTTTTCTACTTATCCACACGGCGTCGCGTCAACCTTAGCAGCTCCGAACTCTCCACACGACGAGCCTCCATTCGACGTCGGCTTCCACCTTAGAGCCACGCGGCCCCGCGGTTCAGCTCTATGCCTCCGTCCAATACAATTTGGATTATCCATTCGATACACGCGCGATCCGACGGTTCCTGGTCATCGTCTACGACTGGTGTGTCCAGAGAGCCATCCACACTAAAACTCTAAGATCTCCCTCATTTCTTAACCAATTTACATGAAATTTGATCCTATGTGTTCGTCTAAACGAGAGCTAAAAAACCATACTGCTAACATGCATTGAAATCGACT
Organism: Papilionanthe hookeriana x Papilionanthe teres; assembly: GCA_022702705.1. Classification (NCBI taxonomy): domain Eukaryota; kingdom Viridiplantae; phylum Streptophyta; class Magnoliopsida; order Asparagales; family Orchidaceae; genus Papilionanthe; species Papilionanthe hookeriana x Papilionanthe teres. Next base: position 167,326,151 of record CM040423.1, on the reverse strand, counting down.
CAAACAAAATGGAGAATCGAAAGAAGCTCTCGGGAAGGAGGAGTTCCATACCTTGGCTATGAGAAGTGAAGCTTCAATCAGAGGGGCTTGGAACGTTCGTTGGAGCTGGGGGAGCCTAGGGATGAAGCCTCTGGTCCTGCTGAAATGTCTACACCCGATTTCCACCAAGCCCGATTTCAAAGCTTGGCCGATAGAAGGAATGGTCGGCCTGGTGAGGGAGCTTTTGCTGAGGAACTTCTCCTGTTGGTCTGGTGAAGGTGTAGAGTCAATCAATTTGAGGATTGACTCACTGTGGTGAAGTGTCCTGTTTTTGGGCTCAAAATTGAACTAAAAAATTGAGCTCACAGAGGGGGTTTTAGGGATGGATTCCAGTGGGGATCAAGTGCTCTATGTTAGGAGAAGGGTGTGGAGTGATTTTGGCAGAGTTTTGGTAAGGTTTATTTCAGCACCTCTTTCGGTCGTGAAGGTGGTGGATTTAAATAAACATGGCCATGGGGCTTCCCAAAGGCAATTGAAGGCTGGGATTAGCTGCTCAGGGGAGGAGAAGAAGAGCCATGGTGTCCACTGGGGTTGGGACAGCTCAGCAAGGGAGAATTTGAATTTTTGGATCACATGAATCTCCCGGTCATGGTGTTTTCTGGAGACCCAGGTGGCTGGCCGGCAGGGTCAGGTCACCATCTTGACCAGTGAGGTCAGGGTTGGGGTTTGATGAGTTCAATTAGCTTTGGCCATGTGTAAAGGGGTTTGATTTAAATGGTATGAGGGAGAGCTCATTTTGGGCTTGGTTTGGCCAACTCATGCAAATGGGTTGGGTGCACCCCCCCCCCCCCATGACCTGGTTCTAGGCTGATGGAATCAGTTGGGTCAGCTAGGAAATGGTGTTAAAGTCTCCATCCATGGTGAGGTGGCTAACTTGGATTAGAGTGTTACATAAATGGGGTTAAAAAAGTTTAGTGAAGGGTTAAGAAAGAGGCTCCCTCTTTTGCCACTAATGGCATGGTGAGGTGGAAAGAGTTTTCATGGCTTTCATGTGGCTTGTGCATGACTTCATTAGCTCCATTTGGCTTGGGAAAAGATTAGCTAACTTGCATGAAAATGGGTTTTATGAATTTTGGATATTTTGATGAAAATTTGTATGAAGCTTGATTTGGAATCATTTGATTATGGATTTAAAACTTAGGGATGATATCAATTAAAGGGATGATGAGAAGAAATTGTCATGTGGGCTTTGGAATAGATTTTGGGCCTTTTTAAATTTGGTAAAACATGGGCTTTTAAATGTCTTATGGAAGTGGGATTTTTTAGGTTTCAAAATGAACTTTTGGATGAAAATTTTGCAAAAGATTATACCAAAAAAATATTGCAATTTGTTTAGGAATGTGTTATGAATGATTTGGAACAAGTTTGGGGTAATTTGGAGTTGAATTGGGTTTAATTTGGGTCTTTTAGTAATGGACCAAAGTGGGTCAAATTGGGCTAACTTGCTCTAAGGTTGGGCTAATGTTAGTTTTGATGTAAAATTAATGTTGTAAAATGTTTATGGAGGTGTAACAAAGAGTTTTCAATTTTGGTTGGGTCTTAATTTTAAGATTTGGGCCTATTTGGGTTCATGGTTGGTTTAGGCGAAATTGGGGATTTTTGGTTTGGGTTAGTCTTGAGTGAAGTTTGGGTTCAAATTTGGGGCAAATCAAGTTATTGTTTTATTTGTGGGGATGTTAGGAAGGTTTTAGAAAAGATTTGGGGCTAATTGGAGTTGACTTGGGTTGGTTTGGGGCAAGTTTAGGTCATGGGCCAAAATTAGGCTTTAAGCTTCAAATAGAGATTGGATCTACATGTTGATAAAATTTGGTTTGAATTTAGTTTAAATTTATATTGGGGATATTTAATTGAAGTTTAGAATTGAATTGGATCAAATTGAGGTCAATTGGAGTGACTTGTTTGGACATTGGGTACACTTAAGTTAAAAAAGGGTCAAATTGGGGGTTTTGGTAAAAGTGGGCTAAATTGACAAAATTGTCCTATGGTATAGTTGAACAAAATGAAATTTAGATTATTTGGGATTTTTTAAAATTTTCTGAGAATTTTTTGAATTTTTGGATTTTTGGGCTAAAAGAGTATTTTGGGTATTTGGAGGTTATTTGGAGGGTATTGGGGTATTTTGGTGGGTTTAAGAGGTGAGAATTGTTTCAAAATATTTTTTTTAGGATTTTTAGGAATTTTTGGTAAATTTTGGGAAATTTTGGAGAGTTTTGGAGTTGTAGGGGCAATTTGGGCAATTTAGGGTAGGTTTGGTGGATTTAGGGTCCCGAGGGTCAAAAAATTGAAATATGGGAAAAATGAAGTTTTATTAGGTGTGAGTGAAATGAAACCATTTGGTTGAGCCATGAAGCCATATTAAGCTCACAGGAGCCATGAGAGGACTCATTTTAGACACTCAATATGTTGTTCTTAACCCTCTTAGCCAGGGGCTTAGGGGTTAAGGTCCATTCATATGAATCACGTACATGAGTCAAGGAGTTGAGTTTGGTGAAAGTAGTTTTAGGGCTTAGAATGTGTGTGAGAGTGTGGTGTGTGCAAGCTTACCCTCACCAGGACCAAACCACCCAGGGTAATCCTATGGCCAAAAAGTCTTATAGAACTCATCCTTTAAACCTCCACATTTGATCTTAACCCTCCAAGTGGCCTGGGAGTTTACAATCAAAATTGTGGGATTTGAAGGGAGCAAAGAAGTGTTTGAATTTCTAAGTGGTGGGTCCCATTTCTATTCCTCTAGGATAGCCAAAGGGAAAACCTATGGCTAGATCTTAAGCACTAAGGAGAGAGAGATCAGACCTCACCAAAAATGAGGTCAACATATGCTAGCAAAACTATTAATGAAAATCAAATAAATTACACAACTATTAAAAATGTGTTATTAGCAATAGTATATGCCTTTGATAAATTTAGACTATATCTTCTTGGAACAAAATGTATCGTACACACTGATCATTCTGATGTTAAGTATTTAATATCTAAAAAGGATGCTAAACCTAGATTGATCAGATGAGTTTTACTTTTGCAAGAATTCGATTTTGAAATAGTAAACAGAAGATGGACTAACAACCAAATTGTTGATCATTTATCAAGAATCAAAAACAATAATGAGAAGATTTATGAATAAATTATAAATGAAAAATTCCCGGATGAGCAATTATATGTCATTCAAGGATTACAAATACCGTGGTATGCAGATATAGTTAACTACTTAGTTAGCAATATTTTACCATATGGGATGAATAGTAAATATATTAAGAAATTCAAAAATGATTGTAAATCATATATTTGGGAAGATCCTCATTTATTTAAAATAGGAAGAGATTATGTGATTCGAAGATGTGTACCTTATGAAGAAACTTTTGTTATCATTCAAAAATGTCACGATTCTGAATTTGGAGGACACTTTGGAGTGGATAAAACCGCATTTAAAATTTTAAATTCTAGATTTTATTGGCCTACTTTATTTAAAGATGTTGGACATTATGTGAAAACTTGTGATCGATGTCAAAGAATGGGAAATATATCCAGAAAAGATGAAATGCCTCTAAATTTTATACTAGAAATCAAAATTTTCGATGTATGGGGTTTAGACTTTATGGGACCTTTCGTACCATCATCTGAGAAGATTTATATTTTATTAGCAGTTGATTATGTTTCAAAGTGGATCGAAGTCGTAGCTTTACCGAACTCGTGATTCCAAAAGTATTTCAAAATTTTTAAAGAAAATAATTTTTACAAGATTTGGAATGCCTAGGATAATTATCACAGATGGGGGAAGTCATTTCAGAAATATAATAATTCAATCATTGCTTGAAAAATTCAGAATTAAGCATAGAATTGCAACTGCTTATCATCCTCAAACAAGTGGAATGGCTGAAGTATCAAACAGAGAAATTAAAAGGATATTAGAAAAGACTGTTAATCCTAAAAGAACTGACTGGGTTGATAGACATGATTCTGCATTATGGGCTTATAGAACAGCTTATAAGATACCTATCGAAATGTCACCTTATCAGTTAATTTATGGTAAACACTGTCACTTACCTGTTGAACTGGAGCATAAAGCTTATTGGGCGATAAAGGAGTTCAATTATAATTTGAATACTGTAGGAGAAAAATAATTATTAGAACTAAATGAAATGGAATAGATAAGAAATGAATCTTATGAAAATGCAAAAATTTATAAGGATAGAATGAAGAAATTACATGACAAAATGATTTCAAGGAAAATATTCAAGCCTGGACAAGAAGTATTATTATTTAATGCTCGTTTAAAACTTTTCCCTAGAAAATTAAAATCTAAATGGTTGGAACCATTTATAATTGAGAATGTATTCCCTTATGAAGCTGTGGATATTAAAGATCCCAAAACTAGAAAAGTATTTAAAGTTAACGGATTAAGACTGAAGCCTTATATGGGAAAAATGATAGTAAATTACAAAAAGGCTTATGAACTGAGTCTACCTGATTAATTTAATTAATTAGGTCGGGCTGACGACCTTAAACCAAGCGCTTTGTGGGAGGCAACCCATATTTATTAGATTGAGTTTAATTATCGCTCCAAGGTTATGCCTTGGTTTTGACTAAATTGTGTATAACTTCTGGAAAAAGAAGGCTAACAAGTCTGTATTGGCTTAAGCTAAACATTTTATTGAAGTATATAGAAATTGGACTTGGACCACTCCATGACAAATGTGAGTAAAAAGGAGATCAAGTTAACCTTCGTTTGTGATTGTTTGTGATTTGAATTTTTCGTAATTGTGTTTGTGTGTTGATCATATTCATTTATTAGACCTATTTTTACGATCGAAACTTTGCAAAATTTGATGATAGGTGAATCCGAGTCGATCGAGGTTCCAGTGCCTAGGCGCCAAAAGTTGACGCCTAAATGCCAGAATAACTGGCATATCGATGAATCAGGCGCCTAGGCGCCAGATTCCGACCTCTAAGCACCGCGGTTACAGATCATGGAAAAACCAAATTTCTTCAGTTTTTCACACGAAATCTCTTTATTTATAGCCTATTTTTCATCCCCAATCCCATAGACACACCAATTTCGATGAGAGCAATTCATTTTGGAGGAGTTAGGAAGGATTTGGAGGCCATGGATAGAGGAAATCATGGAAATGAGGTAAGAAACAAATCTCCTAAAGATCCTTAGCCTTATTTTAATGGTTTTATTGCTGTTAGTTTGGAGAAAATTTTTAGTCGAATGGATAAGGTTGAAGCGAAACTTCAAAGAATTGGTAATCGTCTCCATGAGATGTACCACCAATACGAACACTTGGAATGGTAAACCAAACTTCAATATGATCACATGGCTGCCTATCAAGAAGCTCAAGTAGAAATGTACGCGAAGAACAATTGGATTGATGAAAGACGGCTTTGGAATTTCCAAGGGCGTTGGTGTTCTATCCCTTCGGTCCTAGCGAACTTCATTGCAAAAGAGATGGAAATTGATGATCGGTGTTAAATAGATTCTATGTGTGTTTTAGGAGTGATTGAGTCTTGTTTTAGTGTGTTGAATATCTAATATGTGTCATTGCTTAAATTGTTCAATGTGTGTTGTTGGATTTGAATGTTTCCTTTTAATATGTTGTTGATTGTGTTATTTATAAAACGATGAACCTTGATACAAGTCGTGTACTGAAGATTATTAAATTTGGAATGGATATTAGGATTTTGAATTGAAGAATTTGGATACATTTATGTGGATCTATGCTTTTATTTTAAATTGATTGTGAAAATATTTGGAGGTTATAAAATGGATTAATACTCTCATAAGAGTAATTATGAGTCGAATTTTATAAGATTTGGTGGAAAACATTTAATTTAAATCAAATTTTTTGGAAAGGCTAAGCGCAAGAATTCGGCGTCGGTCGGCCTGAACCCGAAAACTCATCTTCTTAAACCCCCCCCATGCCATTTTTGACGCTTAAGCTTCCTTCTCCACAGTATTTTGGCAAAAATACCACTTAGAGATCCCATTTAGAGCCGGATTTTCAAGTTTTTTGGCTTGAAATCACCCAATTTCTTCATCTCGAGGTCAGATCTACATTCTAAACTCATTATTTTTTATTTTTACCATGGATTTTGCTCTCATTAAGAAAAACAGAAATTTTCAGAAAAATTTTGATTTTTTTTATGATCAAATTCGTGGGTGTTAAAGCTATTTCAAGTTTTAAAAGCTTAAATTAGTTTATTTTCCTAGATCTGTTGAATTTATTTTGCTTTTTTCTATCACGTTTAGATGTCACCCAAATCTAAGCGAGGAAAGGAACGAGAAAACTTTGATCGTAGAAAGTTCTTCACTGCTGCTGTACACTTCCGATATAATGATTTTGCTACAATTCGGAAGTTTATCTCAGAGCGAAGTTTCTATAATCCTGGATGAATAATTGAGGACACAATCGTTGCACTCAACTGACAACGATTTTGCTATTTCATTGTTGTTGTCGTTATCCAAGTGGTTAGAGAGTTTTATGCTAATTTCCTGGATGCGGAGGAATATGAGATTTTCGTTCGAGGAGTTCGAGTAGGATTCACTCCTGAACGTATTAATCTTTTCTATGGCCTTCCGCCAAATATTGAGTGTTATTACTCAGGTTTATCTCCATTTGAGGATGATTTGGACATGATCATTGCCTACCCGACTGATAGTACTGGTACCTGGAAGACTCAAAATGGAAAAAGGGTAAATTTTTCATCTTCTAAGGTTAATGGTGTTTCCAAGGCATTTTACTACTTTATTTCTGCTCGTCTCCTTCCATCCAATCATCTAAGTGATGTTACCAGAGATAGAGCTATTCTAAACTACTACATTCAAGAGAAGAAGTCTATTGATGTATGGAGCATTATTTATGATTCTGTGGAGGCTACTGCTCATTCTAGCACATCTATTGGACTTGGTTTTCCATCACTAATCTATTCTCTTTGTCAAAGTGCTGGAGTAGTTGCTGAGCTTTCTGAAGAAAATCTTAAGTCGACGAAGCCTATAAGAAGAGAGAGTGTTAGCATTTATGACCAACTGCGAGGTAACAGTTCTACTGAACCTACTGGTTCACTACCTACTTCATGTAGGGCTTCTACTTCTAGACCATCTACTTCTGCTGAGCCATCATCTATATTTTGGGAAACCATGCATGATCAGTTCATAGAGCAGCAGCATGAGTTATTCTTAACTCACTGCAGAGTAGATACCTTAGGCAAGAAGATTGATCATCTTTCTGAGTATACACAAAGAAAGAGTGATTATGATGCTGGATATTCAGAGTCTTTAGTTAGATTTCTGAAGGGTGAGCATGATGTTCAGTTCCCTACATGTTCTAGATTTTCACCCTATGTTGATCCTAAGGATATGGAGTTCTGTTTTGGTGATGATTATGAAGCTACGGATAGTGTTTAGTAGCTTGATTTATATCTAGAGATTGTTGATTATGTTTTTAGAGTATTATCTTATTTTTTTGTGATGTTATTTATTGATGTTATTTGTGAACTTTTTATGTTAAAACTGTTTTTAGATTATCTGATGTGTGTTTAAGACTGAGATGTGAATGAATTTCCATAAAAGTTTATTTATGTTTTAGCCTACTGTTTAGTGTTCATGAATAGTTAGTAAATTTGCATGTTCTAAAATAAATTTTTTTTTAGAAATTAACTCCTGCTCTGTAAAACTTTTCTATATATGCTTAATCATTTCTGTTATATTCATATTGAAGCATGTGTAGAAGTAGAGTATAGTTTTTCCTTACTACATCATTGTTATACTTAGATTAATTCTTGTTTATTTCTTTCTCTCATGCTTTAGAAAATTTCATAATTCATATTTATACTAAAGCTGAAGTTTGGGGGAGGGAAAATATTTATCAAATTTAAATATTATTTGTCCTTAAAGAACTAATATTTTCTTTAAAAATATATTAACATAACATAAGGAATGAAAAATATATATAAGAATACCTAAATTTTTGAATTTATAAATAATTTAACAAACTTAACTAAAATTTCAAAAATTTTGTTTGATTTTAAGAATAAAATTATTTAGCTTAAAGAATAATAAAATGAAAATTTTTCTATTTATAGTAAAGAGAATTGTATTTTTTTGAAATACTAAGGAATAAAGATTATTGCTTGAAAAAGAAAAGATTGAAATAAGTTTGGAAAAATATTAATGTAATATTTATTAAGCAAAAATGTATAAGTTTTTGAAAATAAGTTAAGAATAGTGAAGTTCAAAATCATTAACAGGCTATCCAAAAATAGTAATCCTCACTTAAAAAAAAAAGAAAGAAAAAAAGGGTGAGGAGAAACTTAAGGAAATGCCTAATAAAAAATTGGTTACACTTGAATTATCTTATAGTAAGAAATTTGATTACATTTTTAACTTAATTTCTATGTACATATATTTTTACTAGAAAAATATTTCATGAAAATCTTTTTCTTGTAAATATTCTATGTGACCTTGATATGATAAACTACAATTATTCTTGAAAAAAATGAAAAATTGGAAGTCTTATGATTTGGTAGTTAAATGTTCTTTAATTCTTAAAATTAAACTTAATTAGTGAAATTTGGTTAATGATTTGCTAAAGTATTTATAAAACTAAAAACTATAAGGAATCTTAAATATTTTAACTTCATTCCAAATTTATTTATTTTATTTTATGTAATTAAAAGGGTTACTTGAGGACAAGTAACATTTAAGTTTGGGGGAATTTGATCCACTTAAAAAATACCCATTTTTATGCCTTTTTTATAATTTAATTCTTAAGGATATTATGCTTTAATGAAATGCGTTTTCATGTTTTTAGATGTAGATGATTAAAAAAAGCCCAAGAAGGAAAAAAAGAGCAAAAAGGAGCAAAAATGGAGCTTATAGAGCAATTTTTGGAATTATTGGCCTGGCGCCTAGGCGCCAGAGTCCGACACCTAAGCGCCAGTTCGATACAAACGCTGTTAAGTTTTTTTGATGACTTTGGGCATTTATGTTGACGGTGTTAAGTGGTTATTGAATCTTCTAAAAGACTGGAAGTTATTCCTAATATATAGGACATATGATACAATGTATTTGGACACAAGGGTATGGATCGCGAAGAGGTGCGACCCAAACTGAAGAGGTACGAATGACCTGGTCACGGAGTCCGACGCCTAGGTACCAGATCCCTGCGCCTAGGTGCGACGGTTACCTTCTATAAGATACATTGAATTTGGATGAATTTTGAAGAGGTTCCTTAAGCAACCCCTGGTCAAATTCAGAGCTCTATAAATAATTGCCCATTCTATAGAGAAAATTGCACCAAACCCCCCCCCCCCTCTTAGTACACATACCCATTTTAGCCTATTTTAGTCTCTTCCATACTTAGGGTGCCACTTTATTTTGTATCTAGTGAGTTTATTTTGAGTGTTTATTGTGTGTAATTGTTGTTGGAGTCTTTCATTATTGCATTGGAGTCAGTAAAAGTTAGCGGAGCTCTTGAAGGAACACTTCAGATAAGTATTTGTACTTTGGTTCAAAGTTTTTATAAAAATATTTTGTTGTGTTATTTTAATGAGTTTTGAGTAGTTAGTTATCTTTCTCCTTTCAACTATGAAAAGATTATAAATTAATTAAATTTCGTAGGAGAACTAAATATAAAATATTTTAAAATGTTGTGATGATATTAATACTTGATCTCAGTTTACTTTTTAAATTGGCCATTTAATTTGTTAAAACCTGTTGAAGAATTTTGAGACCTATCCTGAGATAAATTCTTAACTAGTAGATATCACATGAATCGTTAAGGTAATCGAAGGCTTTACGTGGATTATTTATGGTGAAGTGCAAATAAATAGGAAGATATTATTTATTGGGCGTAGAATTAATTAGTTTTTAGAGTGACAGACTAAATTCTAATAATTTAGTTTATAGAAATGTTGGTAGGGCTGACCATAGCCACCCTTGGACATCTAGTAGTGTGAGCCTAGATTAACCCATTCTACTAATAACACATCCTAAGCCTAACTATAGATTAGTCAATACTCTTTGCACCTGGACCAAAGGGTAAAGAATAGGAATGCTTCTATTTGACACAATACTATAATTGAATTTGAAAATATATATATATATATATATATAAGTATATATAATTTGCTTAAGAAAATTTCAAAATATTGTTTTTATATATTTTTACTTTTTATTTTTATTATCCCTGTGGGATCGATAACCAGGACTCGAGTAGAGCCCTGTATTACTTGAACGATACGTTTACTTGCGTTTAAAATTGTGACTTTTACAATAATTAAATCTAATAAAATTATAAAAGTAAACCTCGCACATCAAGTTTTTGAAGCCATTTGCCAGGAATTAAATCTCCTAAAAAATGGTATCAAAATCTTGTATTTTGAAGTTTAATTAAAGTCGCATCGCATCAAACACAATAAAGGTAAAAAAAAATCAAATACCATACAATAATAATCACATAAAATTAAAATTAAAAAAGAAATACATAAAATTAAAATACACTCACACACACACCCACATACTTCCCCCTTTACAGCTCACGGCAGCCCTAAAAGAAAAATAAAATAAAATACATTTAAAAATAAAAAATCTCCCCTCCATGCCTCTCCCTCACTCCCCTCACCTCTCCCTCACCTCTCCCTCACCCTACCAGCCACCCTAAGGTCTACCCACCTCACCTCCTACTTACCTTCTCCACACCTCCACCTCACCTCTCCCTTACTCCCTCTTTGACTCAAAAAACCGTGAGCCTCCCCCTTAACCCTCTCACCATCTCATTTTCCACCACTCACTCACTTCATTCACTTCACCATCCTACTTCCAACTCCTCCAAAAACCGTGAGCCCCAACTTCCATTCTACACTCTCAACTCCTCCTAGACGTGAGGTCTCCACCGAAGGGGCTTCCACAAGGATCTTCATCTCCAACAAAGGCTTCTTCAAGGTTCTTCCATCAACTCCCCCAAAGCAAGGTAATTTTCTTCCCCTCTCTTTTATTTTTTTTTATGAAAACTTTTGTTTCAAAAATTCTTTTTTGATACCATCTTCATGTTTAGCCTAAATATTTCACACCTACATGAATTTTCTTTAAAATACTTCTTCCTTTACATAGTTTATTTATTTATTTTTTTTAAATCATGTGTAAGTTGGTTTCTTTTCACAAATCTCCATGTATATTTTCAAAAATCATGTGTAGATTGTTTTCTTTTTACAAATCTTCATGCTATTTAAATTTTCCCAGGCTTAGCCTTAGGAATTCTTTTTTATGCAATGTTATTTAGCTATTTATGTTCACTAGTTTCAATATTTACAAATCTACCACCTAGTTTTTATTACCTTGAAAAATGAATTCTAAAATTTAAAAAAAAATAATACAACATAAATGAAATAAAAATAAAAGAAAGGAAAATAAACATAAAGAGGAAATAAAAAAAATAAAACAAAAGAAAATGAAATAAAAATCTAAAATAATATATAATAATGTAAATAAATAATAAATAACAAATGTAAAAAATAAGTGATATAATAATTGTAAATTTAACTAAATTAAATAATAACTTTACTAAATTAAAATAAAATAAATTTACTAAAATAAAATAAAATAAATTTACTAAATTTTACATAAATAACTACACTAAATTTTAAATAAAATAACTATATAAAATAACTATATTAAATTTATCTACTAAAATATAACTGTCCTAAATCTAAATAAATAACTAAATTAAATTTAAAATCTAACTATACTAAATAAATAAATCATAATATATACATGTAGATTAATAATAATTAAATGAAAATTTATAAGCAATAAAAAAATTATTATCAAAACCGAAAATATAAAATACAAAAGAAAATAATAACTAAAAAAAAACATAATAATAATAATAATAATAATAATAATAATAATAATAATAATAATAATTGTGATAATAATAAATAACAAAAATAAGTGAATAAAAAAGTCATTCCTTTTTTTTAATAATATGAATATAAATATATACATAAATAATAATTTTAATAGCTTCAAATGAACAATACTAACAAAAAATAAATAAAAAAATAATTTAGGAGAGAGAGTGTTAAAGAAACTTTATAAATAAATAAATAATAACAAAAATGATAATAATAAATAATGTAAATTAGTAATATAAATTAACAATAATAAATAAAAAATATTGAAGTAATAAAAATATACATATAATTGATAATAATAAAAATCACAACAAAAATAACTTACAAATATAAATATACTAAATAATAAAATATAAAAGATAAATAAAAAAGGATAATATATATAAAAATGTACATAACAATAAAACCGAAAATAATAAATAAAAAATTTCAAAACATAAATAAATACAATGATAAAATTAAAATAAATAAATAAGCACAATAAATTTAAATAAATAATACACATAATGTAAATAAATAACAAACTATACCTATTTTAAATAAATTAAATAAATAAGTAAATAAATAATTATGATAAAGTTAAACAAACAACAAATTAAAAATTTTCAAAATAATACATATATTAAATAAATAATAATTTAAAATTAAATAATTGTAAATAAAATAAATTAATGAAAATAAAAAATTAAATTAAATTAAATAATAATGTTAATAAATAATAAATTAAATTAAATTAAATTAAATTAATTAAAATAAATTAAACAATAATGTAAATAAATAATAATTTAAATTAAATTAAATAAATTAAATTAAGTTAAATAATAATAATTAAATGAAAACCGAAAATAATAATTCAAATAAATAAATATTAACTAATTATAAATTAAAGTAAGATTAATAAGGATAACAATTATAAATAAAAAAAATAAAACAATAGTAATTTATTGACAATAACATATACAATAATATTAATATAACAATAACAATAACAATAACATACATAATACAATATGATAACAACATACAACAATAATTTAAAAATAATGGTAACACATACATAACACAGTACAACAATAATACACATATAAAACAATAATAAACATAAGATAAAAAAAATATATAACAATAATAACATAACAATACAATAAAAAATACAACAACAATCACACACAATAATCACAAAACACAACAACAATCCTAACACAACAAAAATCACAACACGACTACAACAACAACAAAGGCGACAACACGAGAACGACTACAATACAACAAAGACAACAACACGACGATGACCACAACACCACGATGGAGACGACAAACCCGTAATAGTAACGATAACGACCAAACCTAGGATAAGTCTCTTAAGGCATTACTTATTTTTCCTTTACAGAGACCCTTAAGAAGTCACAACTTTGTATAGAAAACATAATAAGAATACCATTATGCTTAGTGAATGTATGGAGTAACCCAAATTTTACCCAATGTCCACACAACCTTCCCAATTCACATTCCAAACTCAAAATCCCTAGTTTCAAAACCTAACATAAACCAAAACCAAACCAAACTCAAACCAAATACAAACCAAATTCAAATCCTCCAATCCCCAAAGTAAACACAAACTCAAGCAAATCTTGCACAATTAAAATCACAAACTCTTCATAGCACTCCCATAAGTCCAAATCAAACTATCAGTTGCCACCAATCGAAACCCAAACCACACCTTAACCCATTTGCCCCAACCTACCCCGAACACTAGTGCTCATTAAGCATAAGGGTATAGGTAGGATGAGTTGTTAAGCAACATAATAAGTTTAAATGAGCCCGAGACTTTTCACCAGGCTGTGAGAGGGAAGCATGGACATGCATCCTTCTCCTGACCTTTTAATTACTAGAGGTCAATTAAACTTAATATGTCTGCTTAACGAAACCATCCTCAATTAAATTGACAAATTTCACCAAAACACAACATAGAAATTTACATAGACATCATAGGACTTGGTAGACAACCAAGATCTTAACATAGACATCATAGAACTGGGTAGTTACTACTTTTTCTTATTTTCTGGCAAGGTTCAACTCCTGTAAAAATTACAAACATATACATATGCAATGCAAGACTGAAGTTTCAGGTGGTGGAACTTGAAGGCTCGCTGGGTACACTTTTACAGTTTACAGTACCTTACTTACAGCACTTTGCTTTCCCACACTTTACTTTTCAATACTTTACATTACAAATATAACTACTTGGGATGAAATAAATCACTTCACAACATTTCAAAATATAAGAAAACTTAAATTTTAATCACAAACAAAACAAAAACTGCAACTTCAACTAAATTAAATCACCTCTTTGGATGAACGGGAGTTCCTTGGACGACGCAACCTACGTGTTGCTGATAAGGTCTCACACTGTCTGAATGAAAGTACATAATTCATTAAGTTAGATTTAATAAATTCATCGGGACTAAGGGAATCTGATGAAATACTGTAACCGGAACAAGGGAGCCGTGGGGTCCTAACCGATGGCGTTATAATCAACTTTAACATTTGTTTAAATAAAACACTATGCCACCTCAATTTTCAACATTCTAAAACACACTACTTCTCTCACCCCCTACATTTGTCACCTCTAAATGTTGACCTCATTTTACAATGAGTCAATAACCTTATGACCTAAAAAGTCAACATTGGTCAAATTGGTCAAAACAGACCTAGTGACCAACCCTGTTGACCCCATAGGTCAACCTTTTGACCTAAAAAGTCAACATTGGTCAAAATGGTCAAACCAGACCCAGTGACCTACACTGTTGACCCCACAGGTCAACCCTATGACCTAAAAAGTTAACTTTGGTCAAATTGGTCAAATCAGACCTAATGACCCACACTGTTGACCCCATAGGTCACCCTTATGACCTAAAAAGTCAACTTTGGTCAAACTGGTCAAACCAAACCTAATGACCTACACTGTTGACCCCATAGGTTAACCTTCTGACCTAAAAAGTCAACTTTGGTCAAAATGGTCAAACCAGACCTAATGACCTACACTGTTGCCCTCATAGGTCAACCCTATGACCTAAAAAGTCAACTTTGGTCAAAATGTCCAAACCAGACCTAATGACCTACACTGTTGACCCCATAGGTCAACCCTATGACCTAAAAAGTCAACTTTGGTCAAATTGGTCAAACCAGACCTAGTGACCTACAATGTTGACCCCATAGGTCACCCTTTTGACCTAAAAAGTCAACATTGGTCAAAATGGTCAAACCAGACCCAGTGACCAAACTTGTTGACCCCATAGGTCACTCTTTTGACCTAAAAAGTCAACTTTGGTCAAATTGGTCAAACCAGACCTAGTGACCAACCCTGTTGACCTCATAGGTCAACCTTTTGACCTAAAAAGTCAACATTGGTCAAAATGGTCAAACCAGACCCAGTGACCAACTATGTTAACCCCATAGGTCACCCTTATGACCTAAAAAGTACACATTGGTCAAAATGGTCAAACCAGACCCAATGACCAACCCTGTTGACCCCATAGGTCACCCTTTTGACCTAAAAAGTCAACTTTGGTCAAACTGGTCAAACCAGACCTAATGACCTACACTGTTGACCCCATAGGTCAACCTTTTGACCTAAAAAGTCAACATTGGTCAAAATGGTCAAACCAGACCCAGTGATCAACCCTGTTGACCCCATAGGTCAACCTTTTGACCTAAAAAGTTAACTTTGGTCAAATTGGTCAGACCAGACCCAATGACCAGTCCTGTTGACCTATAAATCAATCTTTTCACCCACTGACACATTTAAAACACCACAATGATAAAATCACAAGAATTGGACATCTTACAATCAATTTAATCAATTTAGGCTGACTTGGGTCAACCCAAGTCAAAATTGGTCAACACCTATCTATTTTAAATAAAATAGATAAAAATGAAATAAAAATAACAAAATTAATCAAATAATTAATTTCAAATTTATTTTGATTAATTAAAGTGATTAATGATTTAATTTTCAAAATTTTATTTAAATGAAATATTTAAAATGAAAATTAAAATCATAAAATAACAAAAATGACAAAAATAATCAATTAATTAATTTGAAATTATTTTCAATTGATAAATTGATTAATAAAATAATTTCCACAAATTTTAGTTAATAAAATAATTAATTAAAATGGGAATTAAAGAAGAAATGAAATCATCTTTAGCCTCTTCATATTTAATTGGGCTAAACCATCTTAAAGGATTATTTAACACTTAATTAAGCCCATCTTAAGGCCCATTACCCATGGCTTAACATCCATGGTTATGCATGGGATGAGGTGTCACCACCTCCTTCATTCTAAACATATTCTCTCCTTAAGGTGGCCGGCCAACACAAGGCCATTTTCTCAACCTCCCAAGCCACCCAATGGGAGGGAAAACCACACATGAAACCCCCCCTTACCATGGTTAATGGTATTGATGAAGGCTAGGCATATGTTTCACCATTTGCCAAGCCTAAGAAGTGAGGTGTAAGCTCATTAGCAAGTGAAACAACAGCTCACAAGTAACCTCCCACAATGGCCAATGGACAAGAGACAAGGAGATGAAATTCATCATGACAAACTTAGGGAGAAGCATCCAAGCCTATCTCCAGCCAATTAATCACCCAATCAGCTAATAGAGGAGGTAAGTAATCCTCTAGAACAGCCTAAGCCAAACCAAAACCATCCCCTTGCTATAAATAGACCCCATGGCCGAAACTAGCAAGGAGGAGAAAATTATTTAGGGTGGTCCATAGGCTGCTCAAACCCTCTTGCTCCCAACACAAAACTTCTTCCTAAGAGCTTCCAAAATCTTTTAGGATCAATTCCAAGCCTTAGTTTCAGCCCATTTGAGCCAATTTGATCAATTTTCAAAAATAGCCCAAATTAGGCATCTCTTTCAAATTCCTCCCAAAGCCTGACTTCTGGAACAAATTGCTGCAGCAACTATCTTCCATTGGTGTCCTAGAAGGCAACCATAAAGTCTGATCTAGCTTGATTTGCTTGTGGCCAAGGTATGGAATTTATCTTTGCAACCAATAAATCATGTTTTTGATAAATCATGTGCTATTCTAGCTCAAAAGTGTATCATCACCGTATGGATAGATACCTCTCATCCAGATGAGCATTTAAAAAAAATCACTCAATTTCATCAAGAAATGAGTGAGATATTAACATTTGAAGTTTAAGGGTTTCGGAATTTTTGAAATTAAACCCCGAATTTTCTCTGCCGGCTGATCCCGCACCTTTGGGATGGATGGCGCTGATCCGCGCGGACGGTGTCCGCTATCCGGCCTTTGCACGGGATCCACCCGCTCTTTCGACGACGCCGAGGACACGCGTCGTCCCCGGGGAGCTTTGGTGGATCAAAAATAAAAAAAAAGGAAAAATTTCTTTTTAACCCCATAAACTTCAAAAATTCATATCTTTTTAACCAGAGGTCCTAAAAATAAAATAAAAATACCTCTGGAAAGCTCTGGAAGAGGAGAAAATTATGAGACCAAAAGCATAATTTTATTCTCAGTATTTAATTTTTAATTAATTAAATACTCTTTGGAATATTTTAATTATTAAAAATTATTTACAAATCAAAAAATTATGAAACTTTGAGGCATTTATCTTTATGTTCTTAGGGACCTTCCATAATTTTTCTAAGGACAGAAAACATGCCTAAGATACTTTTCTTAAATTTTCAAGTTTCTTTGTAATTATTTCAAATAATAATTATAAAAATTTGAAAATTAAGAAAATAAAAATACAAATGACTAGGAATGATAGGGCAACGGAAAATGACCCTAGGAAAAATATTTCTAAGTCATAGAAACAATTTTGAATGACATTTGAAAATTTAGGGTTAAAATCATTTATTAATTAAATAATTTTGAATCCTAAAATAACCCTTTGTAAAATTGAACTATTTTCATCAACAATCTAAGTTTGAAAATGGTTCTAGCCTATGATAGGCTAATAATAAACCTCACTTGAGTCTAAAATTAGATTCAATTAAGGCTTAAAATGACATTTAAATCCATTAAACCTTACCTAAATTAGGTTTAATAAAAAATAAACTCTTTTAATTAAGTTTAAGGACACACTAAACTTAATTAACGAATTAAACCTTACCTAAATTAGGTTTAATAAAAATTAAACTTCTTTAATTAATTTTAATGACACACTAAACTTAATAAACCCATTAAACCTTACCTAAATTAGGTTTAATAAAAATTAAACTCTTTTAATTAAGTTTAAGGACACACTAAACTTAATTAACCCATTAAACCTTACCTAAATTAGGTTTAATAAAAATTAAACTTTTTTTAATTAAGTTCAAGGACACACTAAACTTAATTAACCCATTAAACCTTACCTAAATTAGGTTTAATAAAAATTAAACTTCTTTAATTAAGTTTAATGACATACTAAACTTAATTAACCCATTAAACCTTACCTAAATTAGGTTTAATAAAAATTAAACTTCTTTAATTAAGTTTAATGACACACTAAACTTAATTAACCCATTAAACCTTACCTAAAATAGGTTTAATAAAAATTAAACTTCTTTAATTAAGTTTAAAGACACACTAAACTTAATTAACCCATTAAACCTTACCTAAATTAGGTTTAATAAAAATTAAACTCTTTTTAATTAAGTTTAAGGACATATTAAACTTAATTAACACAAAAATAAACTCCCTTAATTAGGTTTAAATACATACTAAACTTAATTAACCTCCTTAAACATAAGGTTTAATCAAACCTAAACCCTAATTAGGTCTTACCCTTAGACCTAATTAAACCATTAGACCTTAACTAACTAAGGTCTAATCAAACCTAAACCCTAATTAGGTCTAACCCTTAGACCTAATTACACCATTAGACCTTAACAAACTAAGGTCTAATCAAACCCAAACCCTAATTAGGTCTAACCCTTAGACCTAATTAAACCATTTAGACCTTAACTAACTCAGGTCTAATCAAACCTAAACCCTAATTAGGTCTAACCCTTAGACCTAATTAAACCATTAGACCTTAATTAACTAAGGTCTAATCAAACCCAAACCCTAATTAGGTCTAACCCTTAGACCTAATTAAACCATTAAACCTTAACTAACTAAGGTCTAATCAAACCCAAACCCTAATTAGGTCTAACCTTTAGACCTAATTAAACCTTTAAGCCTTAACTAACTAAGGTCTAATCAAACCCAAACCCTAATTAGGTCTAACCCTTAGACCTAATTAAACCATTAAGCCTTAACTAACTAAGGTTTAATCAAACTCAAACCCTAATTAGGTCTAACCCTTAGACGTAATTAAATCATTAAGCCTTAACAAACTAAGGTTTAATCAAACTCAAACCCTAATTAGGTCTAACCCTTAGACCTAATTAAACCATTAAGCTTTAACTAACTAAGGTTTAACAAAAATCAAACTTGACTTAGGTCTAAACCATTAGACCAAATTAAACCATTAGACCTTAACTAACTAAGGTTTAATCAAATCTAAACCCTAATTAGATCTAACCATTAGATCTAATTAAACCATTAAGTCTTAACTAACTAAGGCTTAACTAAATTCAAATCCTAATTAGGTCTAAACCTCAGACTTAATAAGACCATTAAGCCTTAATTAACCAAGGTTTAACAAAAATCAAACCTGACTTAAGTCTAACCCATTTAGACTTATATCAAACCAAACTTAGTTAGATCTAAGTCAAACTTAAGTCCAATCTACACTAAACTTAAATCAAACTTAAACCTAACTTAAGCCTAATCTACATTAGACTTAAGTCAAACCAAACCCTTAGGTTCAACCCGACAT
The DNA here is from genome assembly GCA_022702705.1 of Papilionanthe hookeriana x Papilionanthe teres. Lineage (NCBI taxonomy): Eukaryota > Viridiplantae > Streptophyta > Magnoliopsida > Asparagales > Orchidaceae > Papilionanthe > Papilionanthe hookeriana x Papilionanthe teres. Next base: position 167,306,355 of record CM040423.1, on the reverse strand, counting down.
GAACCTAAAACAAACCTTAACCTAACTTAAGTCTAACCTAAATTAGACCTAAGTCAAACCAAACTTAGGTTCAACCTGACATGAACCTAAGTCGAAATTAAACCAACTCAAGTCTAGCCCATATTAAACTTAAGTCAAACCAAATTTAGGTTCAACCCACATTGAACCTAACCTAAACCTACCTAACTTGAGTCCAACCCAACTTAAACTCAAGTTAACCTAAACTTTAGGTTCAATCCACATTGAACCTAACCCAAACATAACCTAACTTGAGTCCAATCTAACTTGAACTCAAGTTAACCTAAACCTTAGGTTCAACCCACATTGAACCTAACCTAAACCTAATCTAACTTGAGTCCAACCTAACTTGAACTCAAGTTAACCTAAACCTTAGGTTCAACCTACATCAAACCTAACCTAAACCTACCTAACTTGAGTCCAACCCAACTTAAACTCAAGGTAACCTAAACTTTAGGTTCAATCCACATTGAACCTAACCTAAACATAACCTAACTTGAGTCCAATCTAACTTGAACTCAAGTTAACCTAAACCTTAGGTTCAACTCACATTGAACCTAACCTAAACCTAATCTAACTTGAGTCCAACCTAACTTGAACTCAAGTTAACCTAAACCTTAGGTTAAACCTACATCAAACCTAACCTAAACCTAACCAAACTTGAGTCCAACCTAACTTGAACTCAAGTTAACCTAAACCTTAGGTTCAACCCACATTGAACCTAACCTAAACCCAACCCAACTTAAACTCAAGTTAACCTAAACTTTAGGTTCAATCCACATTGAACCTAACTCAAATATAACCCAACTTGAATTCAATCCAACTTGAACTCAAGTTAACCCAAATCTTAGGTTCAATCCACATTGAACCTAACTTAAACATAACCTGACTCGAGTTCTATCCAATTTAAACTCAAGTTAACCCAAATATTAAGTTCAATCCACATTAAACCTAAATTCAACCCAAACCAAAGTTAAGTCTAATCTTCATTAGACTTAAATCAAACTGAACTTGAGTTCAACCCCTAATGAACTTAAGACAATCCTAAATCTAGGTCCGACAAAATAGACTTAATTAAGACTTAAACCTTACCTAAAATGGATTTGAATGGTCTATAATTCTAATTAAGTCTAATTTATTAGGCTTGATTAACCTTTAAATCCTATTTAAACAAGGTTTAAAATTTAATTAAGTCCATCCTAAACCAAACCTATTAACTTAGGTTCAGACAGACATGAACTCAAGTTAATCAAATTCAATCAACATTGAATTTAACTTAGATTCAATTAGATATGAATCCAAGTCAATTCAATCAATATTGAATTTAACTTTAAACCTTTTAACTTAAGTTCAAACAGACATGAACTCAAGTTAATCAAATTCAATTAACATTGAATTTAACTTAGATTCAATCGGACATGAATCCAAGTTAATTCAATTAATATTGAATTTAACTTTAAACCTTTTAACTTAAGTTCAAACGGACATGAACTAAAGTTAATCAAATTCAATTAACATTGAATTTAACTTAGATTCAATCAAACATGATTCCAAGTTAATTCAATTAATATTGAATTTAACTTTAAACCTATTAACTTAAGTTCAGACAGACATGAACTCGAGTTAATTAACTTCAATCAACATTGAATTTAACTTAGGTTCAACCAGACATGAACCCAAGTTAGTTCAATTAATATTGAATTTAACTTTAAAATCTTTTGATAGACACGAACCTGAAATTTAAGCTCAAACTCAAGATCAATTCAACATTATTCGACATTCTAAAATTGACATAACCGACATAAATCTGATGTTGACATAATCAACGAAAATTTGACATTTCAAAAACAACATGATTAGCATGAAGTTGACATTTCAAAATAACTTGACATTCAAAAAATATTCTGTGGTATTATTTCTAACAATTTTTTCTTCGCATGATGAAGACAAGAAATTCCGTTTAGATTTTCTTTGCATGTTATAGGGTGTGCTAACTCTGTTTTGCAGGACGCCAACGACGGAATATTAGCAACAAAACAAAACAAAACTTTTAGGTTAGACATGTAACCTGAAACTTTTCAACAAAACAATGACATTGACAACAAAACAAAACTTTTAGGTTAGACATGTAACCTGAAACTTTTCAACAAAACAATGACATTGACAACAAAACAAAACTTTTAGGTTAGACATATAACCTGAAACTTTTCAACACAACAACGATATGACAACAAAACCAAAACCTTTAGGTTAGACATAATACATAAAGTATTCAATAACATGATATAACGACATTTGGGAGTGATAGTGGGTACATCTCTCCTTAAAATAAATCTTTTAGAAAATAAATGATTAACTTTAATCAGAAGTTTTCTTAAACAATCGAGAATTGTTTAAGATGTAATTAACTATAGAGGCTTAGCTCTATAGGAGATCTAAAAGAACCCAAAACAGAAATCACTGGTTTACCATGATTTTCTTAATATGAAAATTCTAGAATACGTTATTCTAGAATATCCTCATATAAGAATTATCATAAACACCTTGTTCTACTATTAGTCCTAAAAATTCTCTAAATCCTTCATAGGATTTATACTAATAAAACTAGGCTAATATTAGATGGCGACTCCTTGACATTGATATGATATATTGGATGGCGATGACATGATGACATCATCATCACGCCATGATATTTTTTCCATCGCCACCAAGAGAGTGGCGACTCCGCTAGGGAGAATCTTTCTTCTCATCTTTTGTTATCATTTGTTTTCATTTCAAAATATTGAAAATAAAAGTTCCCAGTTTATAAATAAGTCGATAATATTGGTTTTTCTTGAAATTACAGAAAAATCTCAATGGATTCTCCGAATTCGATCTTTTCTTACTTTCAAGACTTTGACATACCGATAGAGGAAAATTCTCCGTTTTATCATAATGATTATGGATTATTTAGTGAAACGGAATTCATATTAGATAATCCATATCAAACTGATTCTCAATCTTTTCAAGAATTTGGCTTGCAACCTTATGAAGACTTTCTAAATTTTACAGACAATTTACCTGAATATACACCTGAAGAACCTTACATCCTTGAAGAAACGAAAAGACAGAGTGATAAGAAAGGAAAACAAGTTTACGAGGAAAATGATGTTCCACCATCATCTTTGTATGAGATCGGATCTTCTTCAAGGAACGTTCATGAAACTCCTTCATTTAAAAGAAAGAAAAGGTGGAACGAAAACGATAATTTTGAAACACCTGAATTTCAACAGAATATTTTTAGAAATCCTTCCTTTTTAGAGGAAAATCAATATATTCCAATTCCTGTTGAATACACTGACAATTCCTTTCAACCTAAAAGATCTCCCCCATTTCGTGCTGTATATTCAGTGTTTAAGAGATTAGCACGAAAATAAAAATGTTCATTATCTAAGTTATTAGATAAAATGGGTTGTGCAGTCTCCAACACCATGAAAAGGAGAATTTTAGCAATGGGAAATTCTGATTATCAAGAAACTGATTATCAATTCCGAATCGATAAACATTGTGTTCGAGTGCCAGTAAAATTTCAATTGGGCCCTAGAATAAGAGATGTAGTGGTCACCAATGACAAAACTCGATATGACAATTTAATGGCAGAAGCAGAAAATACAACTGCTAAAATGACAGACTTGGTCCAAATGCTACAAAAAGAAAATTATCCTTATACTGGATATGATACACCACCTGAGAATTCTCACCCTATACTTGAAAATAATGTATGGAGGCGAAAATCATCTGAAAGAAATTCTGATACCACCAACACTCCTGCAAATAATTCACAAGAAGAGATTTGCAGAAAACTTTCTACAAAATCATTTCAGGAGAGATTAAAGAAATTAAAAGAAGATATTAAACAACTTTCAAGACAAGAAAGGAAAAATACTGCTGAAAGTTCCAATGAGAATGTTGCTAGCGTTAACATGGTAGAAACCCGATCTGCTTCCTTAGCACGAGAATCAAATGAAAAGGAATTGCGAGAGGTGATACGACAACGAGATGAACAAATAAGTCGTCTTGAACAAAGAATGGAAGAACTGGTAGCGACTTTGCAAAAACCACCAGCGGACCCTTCTCCAGCTATTGAAATCATTAGAACGGAGGCTATTCACATCCTTGAAAGAAAAGAAGAACTAATGGATGTCGAGGAAAGTACTCGAAAGAGAAAGAATTCTCCTCATAACGAAACTCCAGAAAAGGATATTACAAAAATAGTGGAACAAAAGATTAAAGAAACAATGGCTCTAGCAAAAGCTGGAGCATTAACTCCAAAGGGTAGGCCATACCTAGAGGAATTTGATTATGTTCAATATCCTAAAGGTTTTTTTCCTCCTGTCTTTAAAATGTTCGATGGGACGGGAAATCCCCGACAACATCTGGCACATTTTATAGCAAGCTGCTGTAATGCTGGAGGAAATGACGCTCTCCTATTTCGAAAATTTGTTAACGAGCCTCACGGGAGTTGCCTTCGACCGGTATGCAGAACTTCCCAACGGATCTGTCAAAACTTTTGTAGAGCTTGAAAGCCTTTTTATTCAACGCTTTGCAGGAGCACAACATCATACCACTGTTGGTGATTTGGTGGTAGAGAAACAAAAACCAGGAGAAACCTTGGTAGATTATATTTTACGCTGGATAAATCTCAGCATGAAATGTGAACCACAATTACTAGAACAACATGCTATTGGAATACTGCTCAAAAATATCCATGGTCCTATAGCATTCATGCTTAAAGGATTTACGATAAAAAATTTTGAAAAATTACTCAGTAAAGCTGCCAATCTTCAGGAAGAGGTTAAGCAGATGAGTGTAATGGAGAAAACTGAAAAGACAAAAACTATCAAAACTTCTAAAAAGAAACCTGGGAATATTGTAGAAAAAGGCAAACAGGTGATGCAGATCCAACCGGAGCAAAAGAAGCAACGACAAAATCCTTCGACATCACAGACATCACCTCAATTACAACTTCAACAACCAATCCCAGTATCAACTGAGAAGAAAACAATGGCTCAAAGAATGAATAAAGTATATTCATTTAAAACGAAGCCGTCGGTAAAATATTTCGTAGCTTGCTTAAAATACCTGAATTTAAGCTACCTGAAGCTAAAAGGCTAGCAGATATTGACATGAAGGACAATCCTAATTATTGTCCTTATCACAGGATGCTCGGACATAAAATTGAAGAATGTTTTGTCTTCAAAGACTGGTTAGAGCGTAATTTCAAAGATGGAAATATAGTCATTCCGAAAGAATACTTGAAAGAACCTGAAAAGGGATTGGTCAATATGGTTCCGATAGAGGAACTTAATCCTAAAAATAAGGATAGCATTTCTGAAGAGATCTTTGCTATATACCAAGTTACAAAATCTCCCAAGAAAGAAAAGAAAAAGAAAATCAAGAAAATGGAAAAGATTAGAGGTCTTCTAGACATAGGGGCTGCAACTCCTTTTGTACCTTCTAGTTCATTTCACTCTTGTACTAGGATAGTTATGTCGGTCGAAGGACGAAAAATCCTCAAGCCAATAACTTTGTATGACTTTCTTTTTATCATGAATAATAACAATCCTAGTTTTGCGTACATTTTTTCTATTCTAGATGATGCTTCTGAGAATGACCATTTGAATTCTAACCCTATAGACAATGCTCAAATCGTATATGATCAATCTAAAGACAACTAAACTAATGAAAATGAAAATGAGAAATCTGACAATGACACAGATGAAGATGACATTGCTACGCTTCAATTACAAGGAATTTCAATTTTTATAGGATTGGAGTCCTCAGACTCAGAAACGAATGAATCGGATAATCAACTTGAAGAAATAGTTGAAATTAACTTGAGAAGTGGAAAAATCTTACCTCCTAGAATAACTCCACAAGAAGAAGAAAAACAAATAATTACACCAGATAAGATCATTCCTCCAATATATCCTTGAACTTCTGAAGGAAGTAAGGATGATCTTCACAATAAGGTGGATTATAATGTACTGGCTCATTTGAGAAAATTACCTGCAAAATTAAGCATCTATGACGCTCTCATACTTTCCAAAGAAATTAGAAAATCATTAATAAAGGCTCTTTCAGACCCTGACATTTGCTTAACTTAACTTGCCAGTACTACCCAAAATGAAGCCTACTCATTAGAGGAATCAACAAAGATTACCTTCTCTGACAATGACTTGTTGCTCGGAACAACTGAACATAATCTTCCACTATATATTACAGTAAACATCAATGACACGATACTTTCGAGAGTTCTCATTGACCCAGGTGCTTCAATCAACATTATGAATCTGAGAACTCTTGCATACTTAGACATTGATGCCTCTCAACTATCAAGGGATACGATGATGTTAAGAGGATTCAATCAACAAGGAGAACGGGCCCTTGGATCAATAACATTGCTCTTAAAAATAGCCGACTTGGCAACGACAGCAAAATTTCATATTATTGATTCAGACACCTCTTTTAATGCCTTACTTGGCAGACCATGGCTCCATGAATATAAAATGGTTCCCTCTTCATTACATCAATGTATCAAATATTTACGAAAAGGACAAGAATTTCGTATTATAGGAGACCTGCAACCGTTTTCAATCCATGAAATCGGTATACCTGAAGATGCAGCATATTATGCTCCTATAAATAAAACAATATCTTCCCAAGAGACAACAGTAAATATGGAAGAAGAGAACAGAGAAAAGAAAATGAATGAAAAGGATTTTTCTTCAATAAAGACAAAAGAGACTAATTTCCGTCAGACTCGCACTCGAGGTCGAGGCCGAGAACGAGGACGAAGGAGAGAAGATCCAATTGTCACAATAAAGAAACCACTGAAATTCAAAATCCACCTGGATTCTGAAGAAGAAACGACATATGTGGTTGCAAAGGAACCCTAATTCAAAATATCTTTAGAAGAAGAAGACAAAGAGAAACAATTTGAATCCATGTATGATAAAATCAATCATTATATACATTCTATGACTCTAACTCCAATCTCCACTTCTAAGATTGAGAATTTAATAGTCAAAGAAGTATATAATAATGACAAAAAGATAATTAAGTTTAGACTTGGCTCTACTTCTTCTTGTACTAAAGATGATGTAAAAATAGAAGATGAAAATCTTCCACAATCAATAAAAATTCCATTTGAGTTGTATTCTCCTTGGGCACAAAAATTCATTCAAAATAGTTTAATGCTCTAACAATGGTCTTTAAAACAACCACATTTCATTGAACAAATGTGGAATGATAATAAACGAAATTCTAACTCTAAAAAAGGTGTTGGATTTAGAGTTTTGGAACCATTAGATGATACAGAATTTTGTTTGACTGTCACAGAAGAATGTGATTCCGAAACATTACCTAATCTTCCAATTGAAAATGCTCCCCCAGAGTTGGAAGAAGAAATTAAATCGACAATTGATGAACTAAAAGAAATAAATTTAGGAACTAATGAAAATCCAAAACTGACTTTTATTAGTTCATTCCTTAATGATGAGGAAATAAAAGACAACTCAATTGTTGATGGAATATAAAGACTGTTTTGCCTGGACTTATGACGAAATGCCTGGTTTATCTCCAGAAGTTGCAGTCCATAAACTCGGGATAGACCAAATCATAAACCCAGTTAAACAAGCTCCAAGAAGCATGCGTGTTGAAATAGAGCAACAAGTCATTGCAGAAGTCAAGAAATTGATAGAGGCTGACTTCATACGAGAAGAAAACTATCCAACATGGCTAGCCAATGTGGTGTCAGTTAAAAAGAAAAATGGACAAATAAGAGTCTGCATAGACTACAGGAACTTGAACAAAGCATGTCCAAAAGATGAATTTCCTTTACCAATTCTTGAGTTAATGGTTGATATTGCATCAAAATATGCAATATTTTCTTTCATGGATAGATCATCAGAATATAACCAAATAAAAATGTTTTCGGAAGACGAAGTAAATACAGCTTTCCGAACACCCATCGGCATATATTGTTATAAGGTTATGCCATTTGGACTGAAAAATGCTGGTGCGACCTATCAAAGAGCCATGACACGGATTTTTGATGAACTAATACATAATCAAGTCGAATGTTATGTTGACGATCTAGTTGTCAATAGTAAACAAAAAGACGATCATATATACGATTTGAGAATTGTCTTTGAACGACTATGACGTTATAATCTTAAAATGAACCCTTTAAAGTGCGCCTTTGGTGTCACTTCAGGAAAATTTTTAGGATTTGTAGTTCGACATCGTGGGATAGAAATTGATCCTCTCAAAATTGAAGCTATCCTAAATATGCCTCCTCCTAAAAATCTAACTCAATTGAGATCCTTCCAAGGAAAATTAGCATACATACAACGTTTCATTTCCAATCTATCGGGTAGATGTCAACCCCTTACTGCCCTTACTAGAAAAGATGCCAAATTCGTGTGGGATGAAAAGTGCCAACATGCATTTGAAGACATTAAACAATATTTGACAACCCCTCCTGTCTTAGCAGCCCCTGTATTAGGAAGACCTTTAATCCTTTACACCGCGACATTGGACAATTCACTTGGAGCTTTACTAGCACAAGTAAATGATGAAGGAAAAGAAAATGTGTTATACTACTTGAGTCGTTGTTTACCTCCAACGGAAATAAAATATCCGACAATTGAGAAGCATTGTTTAGCCTTGATCTTCGCAGTTCAAAAGCTAAGACATTATATGCTTTCTCATAAAGTAACTCTTATTTCAAGAGTTAACTCATTACAATATTTAATAACACGACCAACACTTTCTGGGAGATTAGCAAGATGGGCAATGATCTTGTTACAATTTGACATAACATTTGTACCGCTACGTGCTATTAAAGAACAAATCCTAGCAGATTTCTTAGCGGCACACCTGATTCAGACAGGATTACCCCTTAATGACGATCTACCTGATGAACAAACATCAGAAGTCAAAAATTCTAACATACAACGATGGGAACTCTACTTTGACGGAGCATCATCTGCATGGAAAGACAAAGATAAGCAGACAATCATACCAGGCAAAGCCGGAGTAGGATTAATTTTCATTACTCCAGACAAAATGATGATGCTCTTTTCCTATCATTTGACAGAACCATGCATGAATAACGAAGCCGAATATGAAGCGCTCATAACCGGTCTAGAATTGACAATATTAATGGAAATTGAGAATATTGATATCTATGGAGATTCTCAGTTAATTATTAATCAAATTGCAGGCAAATACAAAATTCTGAAACCACGACTTGAACAATATTCTCGTTACACTCTGAAATTACTTCAACAAATTCCTGATGTAACATTCTTCTTAATCCCGAGATGAGCCAATTCTCTAGCGGATGCTCTGGCAAAACTTGCAAAGGAATTTGCGTATCCAGAAGAAGATGACATACCGATTTCTATAAAAGGACGACAAGTTCTTTCTTAAATTGATATGGATAATTTGCATAAAATCGGTGAAAATATGACAATGGCAATAAATGACAAGAAGGATGATTGGCGACAACCAATCATCAAATATTTACAAACTGGAGAATTACCTGAAAATAGTTCTATTGCCAACCAAATTAAACAAAGAGCATTTTCATATACTCTAATAAATGACGTCCTTTACAATTGATCAAATGTGGTTAAGATGTTTAAACCAAATTGAAGCTCGAGAGATTGTTAAAGAAGTTCATTCAGGTTTATGTGGTGCACATCAATCTGGGCCCAAAATGAAAATGAAAATAAAAAGAATGGGTTATTATTGCCAACAATGATGACGGATTGTCTTGACATTGCAAAGAAATGTCATCAATGTCAAATACATGGAGTAGTTTTACATCAACCTCCAAATGTCCTACATCCAACTATTGCATCATGGCCATTTGAATGTTGGGGTACTGACATAGTGGGCCTATAGACCCTCCATCTTCCAAGGGCCATAAATTTATTCTGGCAGCTACTGACTATTTTTCTAAACGGGCAGAAGCAATACCCCTTCGAGAAGTCAAGGCAGAACAAGTTCTCCACTTCTTTAAAACTCATATCGTTTATAGATTTTGGATTCCTCGAAGAGTCATATCAAATAATGGGTTGGCCTTCAAAACTACAAAAATGAATCACTTTATCCAGAGGCATGGGATTGACTAGAGATATTCCACAATCTATTACCCTAAAGCCAATGGATTAGCTGAAGCTTTCAATAAAACATTGGTGCAAATCTTGAAAAAAGACATTAAGTAATAGCCCGAGACAGTGGCATGAACGACTAATAGAAGCTTTATGGGCTTATAGAACTACATACCGAACTCCAACACGGTCTACACAATTTGCTTTGGTATATGGTTCTGAAGCCATTTTGCCTCTAGAAGTCCAAATTCCTTCTCTTAGAATCACAATAACTGATAAAATAACTGAAGAAGAAAATATCAAGTTGCGACTTGAAGAACTTGAAAATTTGGAGGGCAAACGTCTGCAAGCCCAACAAAATCTTGAATTGTATCAAGCAAAAATGATACAAGCTCATGACAAACTAGTTCGTCCTAGAAACTTTCGAATCTGTGAATTAGTTTTAGTTCTTCGAAGACCTATACTAGCTCATCGAAAGATAGGTAGCAAATTCGAACCCATATGGGAAGGTCCATATGTAATCGAAAAGACATATTCCGGAGGATCCTACCAATTGGTGGATTGTCAAGGAGAAAGAATTCTGCCTCCAATCAATGGGCGTTTTCTAAAGAAATACTACGCGACATAAAAAAAAAGAAAGAAATGAACAAAGACTTATTTATAAACTGGGATAATAAATTATCCTTTTAAAAATCATCTTTGATGTTTTATGACATCTCTTTCATTTGTTAAACAAACATTTGAAAATCTAAAATGATATTCTGTCTTGATATTTTCAGGAAAAATGCCTGAAGACAGATTATTTTTCTCATTCCGAAATAATATGACTTTTGCCTTGGACCGTCGACATATAGACGCGGGGACCAGAGTTCACTTTGATTTCAACCTATTGCAGGTTGAATCCATATATCATGGATCGTTACTTTATCTGGTGAATCACAGTGAAGTTAATCTGCAAACACCTTTGATAGAATTAAAACTCCGACAACCCGAAGAATATGACTTCACAATCAGTGATATCTCAGATGAAGCAGAATTCATGATTGCCCCTGTACAAGGAGCGTCAACATCAGGAACCAAAAATCCAATGACAGGATTCACCAGATCGTAAAGACTAAATTGTAATAAACGACTAAAACGACAAAAACAATTACAAGAGAAACAAGACATGGAAGATATGAGTCAGTTAAAATCACGGACTATCAATACTCCATTTGAGGAAATAATATCGGAAACGACAAATCTAGACCTTATAGAAAAAGAGGATGGCAAAGCAGTCGTCACTCCACCATCGGTCACACCTGCTCAATATTTGAGGATATCCGACCAAAAGAATCATTCGGAGGAAGAGATACGAAGAATTCGTGCCATTGAGTGGAGAACTTTCGAACAATATAAATATGTGAATAAAAGAATAATAAATATTCTGTATGGTCTTAAACTTTTTACCAGAATATTTGATGAAACTGAACAAGCTGCTATCATCAACCACATCATAGAAGCCCGAGATCATGGTAGGGCTGGACGCCTTCGAAGGAGGACCTATTCTGAACCTAGTAAATGGAATCGAGGTAAGGGTAGGCAAACCATTCAATACGGATGTTGCTATAACTATGCAAGAGACAGAGAAGGAAATGTTCCTGGGATTCTACGACATGAACAAGTCGACCCTTTACCCGTTGTGATAATCCAAATTATCAGACGACTCGTTACTTAGGGGATCATACCTGCGGATTGTGTTCCCGATAGCTGCATCATTAATATGTATGATAAAGGGGATTGTATCCCTCCTCACATCGACAGTCATGATTTTGAAAGACCATTTTGTACTCTCTCTTTAATGAATCGCTGCTCCGTGATATTCGGAAGAGAGATACAAATCTTGGGACCCGGAGAATTTGAAGGGACATGCCGCGTCCTTTTAACTCGAGGATCAGTTCTTCTGTTCCAAGGGAACGGTGCAGATTTTGTAAAACACTGCATACCCAGTGTTAACAAGCCACGAATCTCCATCACCTTGCGACGAATGAAACCTGACAAACGACCAGACGGATATCAACCAATACCAGAGCTCGAAGGACTAAAGCCTTTGGAACTGTTGTGATCCCATAAATGTCTGAACACCTGAAACATGTTTGACGAATGATGTTTTGGAGTGTAGGACATTTATGGACGATATGATAATCTCCAAATCTACAACATGATGTGAAGAACTCCCGACATATAGTATATCTATAGTTGTCGATGTCTGATATATCGGTAGCTGTTGACATGTAAAATATCAGTAGTTTGTTGCAGCGTGCTATATGATATGTACATATGTATGTACTGTAAGCTTTTGTTTGCAATAAATATGTACTGGTGACTTTTTTTTTATGGAAATAAAATAAAGTGTTGAAGGAAAATATATCCCCATTGTCTGTGATATGTCGACAGGTCCTGAAATCAATAAATGACAAAATGAATAATCTATGATAACCAAACATGAGAATTAACTTTCGACCTATATAGGTCAAAACCCCTGCGGAAATTCCCACCAAAAATATTAATGAGTTCGCCACTCTCTCCTGTTATTGGATATAAGTCCTTTCCATCTATTTTCTCTCTCTCCGGTTATTGGATATAAGTCCTTTCCTGACACGGAAATCATGGCTTTCCTCTAACCAAATCTTGATATCGACATTTTGAGGAAAATATAAAATGACATCTATTTTCTCTCTTCGGTTACTGGATATAAGTCCTGTCCTGACACGGAAATTATGGCTTTCCTCTAACCAAATCTTGATATCGACATTTTGAGAAATATAGAAATTGACATCTATTTTCTCTCTTCGGTTATTGGATATAAGTCCTTTCCTGACATGGAAATCACGGCTTTCCTCTAACCAAATCTTGATATTGACACTTTGAGGAAAATAGAAAATGACATCTATTTTCTCTCTTCGGTTATTGGATATAAGTCCTTTCCTGATGTGGAAATCACGGCTTTCCTTTAACCAAGTCTTGAAATTAACATTTTGAGGAAAATAGAAAATGACATCTGTTTACTCTCTCGGGTTATTGGATGTAAGTCATTTCCTTCCACGGAAATCATGGCTTTCCTCTAACCAAGTCTTAACATTGACATTTTGAGAAATGGAAAATGACATCCATTTTCTCCCTCCTGTTATAGGGTATACGTCCTTTCCTGACACGGAAATCACGATATTCCTTTATCAAAATATCGACACCGACATTTTGAAAAATGAAATATGACGTTCATTTTCCCTCCCAATAAATTTCTTGTCGAATATAAGAAGAAAATCTCAAACCAACATAAAAGACATCTGACATCCTCTGGGGGCGGTATGATATCCCCTCCTTTCCTGATCATTATGAAACATCTCTGAGACCACTTCGGTCAACGCCAATATGCGCAGAATACTTATACAGTATTCTACACATATTAGGGCCCTTTTGTTGACCTCATTTTACAATGAGTCAATAACCTTATGACCTAAAAAGTCAACATTGGTCAAATTGGTCAAACCAGACATAGTGACCAACCCTGTTGACCCCATCGGTCAACCTTCTAACCTAAAAAGTCAACATTGGTCAAAATGGTCAAACCAGACCCAGTGACCTACACTGTTGACCCCATAGGTCAACCCTATGACCAAAAAAGTCAACTTTGGTCAAATTGGTCAAATTGGTCAAATCAGACCTAATGACCCACACTGTTGACCCCATAGGTCACCCTTATGACCTAAAAAGTCAACTTTGGTCAAACTGGTCAAACCAGACCTAATGACCTACACTGTTGACCCCATAGGTCAACCTTCTCACCTAAAAAGTTAACATTGGTAAAAATGGTCAAACTAGACCTAATGACCTACACTGTTGACCCCATAGGTCAACCCTATGACCTAAAAAGTCAACTTTGGTCAAAATGGTCAAACCATACCTAATGACCTACACTGTTGACCCCATAGATCAACCCTATGACCTAAAAAGTCAACTTTGGTCAAATTAGTCAAACCGGACTCTAATGACCTACACTCGTTGACCCCATAGGTCACCCTTTTGACCTAAAAAGTCAACATTGGTCAAAATGGTCAAACCGGACTCCAGTGACCAACCTCATTGACCCCATAGGTCACCCTTTTGACCTAAAAAGTCAACTTTGGTCAAATTGGCCAAACCGTACCTAGTGATTAACCTCGTTGACTTCATAGTCAACCTTTAACCTAAAAAGTCAACATTGGTAAATGGTCAAACCGGACCTAATGACTAACCCTGTTGACCCTATAGTCACCCTTATGACCTAAAAAGTCAACATTGGTCAAAATGGTCAAACCAGACCCAATGACCAACCCTGTTGACCCCATAGGTCACCCTTTTGACCTAAAAAGTCAACTTCGGTCAAACTGGTCAAACCATACCTAATGACCTACACTATTGACCCCATAGGTCAACCTTTTGACCTAAAAAGTCAACATTGGTCAAAATGGTCAAACCAGACCCAGTGACCAACCCTGTTGACCCCATAGGTCAACCTTTTGACCTAAAAAGTCAACTTTGGTCAAATTGGTCAGACCAGACCCAATGACCAGTCCTGTTGACCTATAAATCAACCTTTTCACCCACTGACACATTTAAAACACCACAATGACAAAATCACAAGAATTAGACATCTTACAATCAATTTGATCTATTTGGGCTGACTTGGGTCAACCAAAGTCAAAATTGGTCAACACCTATCTATTTTAATTAAAATAGATAAAAATGAAATTAAAGTAACAAAATTAATCAAATAATCAATTTCAAAATTATTTTGATTAATTAAAGTGATTAATGATTTAATTTTCAAAATTTTAATTAAATGACATAATTAAAATGAAAATTAAAATCATAAAATAACAAAAATGACAAAAATAATCAATTAATTAATTTGAAATTATTTTCAATTGATAAATTGATTAATAAAACAATTTCCTCCAATTTTAGTTAATAAAATAATTAATTAAAATGGGAATTAAAGAAGAAATGAAATCATCTTTAGCCTCTTCATATTTAATTGGGCTAAACCATCTTAAAGGCTTATTTAACACTTAATTAAGCCCATCTTAAGGCCCATTACCCATGGCTTAACATCCATGGTTATGCATGGGATGAGGTGTCACCACCTCCTTCATTCTAAACATATTCTCTCCTTAAGGTGGTCGGCCAACACAAGGCCATTTTCTCCACATCCCAAGCCACCCAATGGGAGGGAAAACCACACATGAAACCCCCCTTACCATGGTTAATGGTAATGATGAAGCCTAGGCATATGTGTCACCATTTGCCAAGCCGAAGAAGCGAGGTGTAAGATCATTAGCAAGTGAAACAACAGCTCACAAGTAACCTCCCACAATGGCCAATGGACAAGAGACAAGGAGATGAAATTCACATGACAAACTTAGCGAGAAGCATGCAAGCCTATCTCCAGCCAATTAATCACCCAATCAGCTAATAGAGGAGGTAAGTAATCCTCTAGAATAGCCTAAGCCAAGCCAACACCATCCCCTTGCTATAAATAGACCCCATGGTCGAAACTAGCAAGGAGGAGAAAAATATTTAGGGAGGTCCATAGTGCGCTCAAACCCTCTTGCTCCCAACACAAAACTTCTTCCTAAGAGCTTCCAAAATCTCTTAGGATCAATTCCAAGCCTTAGTTTCAGCCCATTTGAGCCAATTTGATCAATTTTCAAAAATAGCCCAAATTAGGCATCTCTTTCAAATTCCTCCCAAAACCTGACTTCTGGAACAAATTGCTGCAGCAACTATCTTTCATTGGCGTCCTAGAAGGCAACCATAAAGTCTGATCTAGCTTGATTTGCTTGTGGCCAAGGTATGGAATTTATTTTTGCAAAATAAATCATGTTTTTGATAAATCATGTGCTATATTAGCTCAAAAGTATATCATCACCGTATGGATAGATACCTCTCAACCAGATGAGCATTTAAAAAAAATCACTCAATTTCATCAAGAAATTAGTGAGATATAAACATTTGAAGTTTAAGGGTTTCGGAATTTTCGGAATTAAACCCCGAATTTTCTCAACCGTCCGATCCCGCGTCTTTCGGATGCACTATGCTGATCCGCGCGCACGGTGTCCGCTGTCCGGCCGTTGCACGGGATCCTCCCACTCTTTCGACAATGCCGAGGACACGCGTCGTCCCCTGGGAGCTTTGGCGGCTCAAAAATAAAAAAAAAAGAAAATTTTCTTTTTAACCTGTTAAACTTCAAAAATTCATATCTTTTTAACCAGAGGTCCTAAAAATAAAATAAAAATACCTCTGGAAAGCTCTTGAAGAGGAAAGAATTATGAGACCAAAATCATAATTTTATTCTCAGTATTTAATTTTTCATTAATTAAATACTCTCTGGAGTATTTTAATTATTAAAAATTATTTACAAATCAAAAAATTATGAAACTTTGAGGCATTTATTTTTATGTTCTTAGAGACCTTCCATAATTTTTCTAAGGACAGAAAACATGCCTAGGATACTTTTATTAAATTTTCAAGTTTCTTTGTAATTATTTCAAATAATAATTATAAAAATTTGAAAATTAAGAAAATAAAAATACAAATGACTAGGAATGATATGGCAATAGACAATGACCATAGGAAAAATATTTCTAAGTCATAGAAACAATTTTGAATGACATTTGAAAATTTAGGGTCAAAATCATTTATTAATTAAATAATTTTGAATTCTAAAATAACCCTTTGTAAAATTGAACTATTTTCATCAACAATCTAAGTTTGAAAATGGTTCTAGCTCTATGATAAAGCTAATAATAAACCTCACTTGAGTCTAAAATGACAAGATTAAATTCAATTAAGGCTTAAAATGACATTTAAATCCATTAAACCTTACCTAAATTAGGTTTAATAAAAATTAAACTCTTTTAATTAAGTTTAAGGACACACTAAACTTAATTAACCCATTAAAACTTACCTAAATTAGGTTTAATAAAAATTAAACTTCTTTAATTAAGTTTAATGACACACTAAACTTAATTAACCCATTAAACCTTACCTAAATTAGGTTTAATAAAAATTAAACTCTTTTAATTAAGTTTAAGGACACACTAAACTTAATTAACCCATTAAACCTTACCTAAATTAGGTTTAATAAAAATTAAACTTTTTTTAATTAAGTTCAAGGACACACTAAACTTAATTAACCCATTAAACCTTACCTAAATTAGGTTTAATAAAAATTAAACTTCTTTAATTAAATTTAATGACACACTAAACTTAATTAACCCATTAAATCTTACCTAAATTAGGTTTAATAAAAATTAAACTTCTTTAATTAAGTTTAATGACACGCTAAACTTAATTAACCCATTAAACCTTACCTAAAATAGGTTTAATAAAAATTAAACTTCTTTAATTAAGTTTAAAGACACACTAAACTTAATTAACCCATTAAACCTTACCTAAATTAGGTTTAATAAAAATTAAACTCTTTTTAATTAAGTTTAAGGACATATTAAACTTAATTAACACAAAACTAAACTCCCTTAATTAGGTTTAAAGACATACTAAACTTAATTAACCTCCTTAAACATAAGGTTTAATCGAACCTAAACCCTAATTAGGTCTAACCCTTAGACCTAATTAAACCATTTAGACCTTAACTAACTAAGGTCTAATCAAACCTAAAACCTAATTAGGTCTAACCCTTAGACCTAATTAAACCATTAGACCTTAACTAACTAAGGTCTAATCAAACCCAAACCCTAATAAGGTCAAACCTTAGACCTAATTCAACCATTAGACCTTAACTAACTAAGTTCTAATCAAACCCAAACCCTAATTAGATCTAACCCTTAGACCTAATTAAACCATTAGACCTTTACTAACTAAGGTCTAATCAAACTCAAACCCTAATTAGGTCTAACCCTTAGACCTAATTAAACCATTAAGCCTTAACTAACTAAGGTTTAATCAAACTCAAACTCTAATTAGGCATAACCCTTAGACCTAATTAAACCATTAAGCCTTTACTAACTAAGGTTTAATCAAACTCAAACCCTAATTAGGTCTAACCCTTAGACCTAATTAAACCATTAAGCTTTAACTAACTAAGGTTTAACAAAAATCAAACCTAACTTAGGTCTAAACCATTAGACCTAATTAAACCATTAGACCTTAACTAACTAAGGTTTAATCAAACCTAAACCCTAATTAGATCTAACCATTAGATCTAATTAAACCATTAAGCCTTAACTAACTAAGGCTTAACTAAATTCAAATCCTAATTAGGTCTAAACCTTAGACTTAATAAGACCATTATGCCTTAATTAACCAAGGTTTAACAAAAATCAAACCTGACTTAAGTCTAACTCATTTAGACTTATGTCAAACACAACTTAGTTAGATCTAAGTCAAACTTAAGTCCAATCTACACTAAACTTAAATCAAACTTAAACCTAACTTAAGCCTAATCTACATTAGACTAAAGTCAAACTAAACCCTTAGGTTCAACCCGACATGAACCTAAAACAAACCTAAACCTAACTTAAGTCTAACCTACATTAGACTTAAGTCAAACCAAACTTCGGTTCAACCTGACATAAACCTAAGTCAAAATTAAACTAACTCAAGTCTAGCCCATATTAAACTTAAGTCAAACAAAATTTAGGTTCAACCCACATTGAACCTAACCTAAACCTACCTAACTTGAGTCCAACCCAACTTAAACTCAAGTTAACCTAAACCTTAGGTTCAATCCACATTGAAACTAACCCAAACATAACCTAACTTGAGTCCAATCTAACTTGAACTCAAGTTAACCTAAACCTTAGGTTCAACCCACATTGAACCTAACCTAAACCTAATCTAACTTGAGTTAACCTAAACCTTAGGCTCAACCTACATCAAACCTAACCTAAACCTACCTAACTTGAGTCCAACCCAACTTAAACTCAAGTTAACCTAAACTTTAGGTTCAATCCACATTGAACCTAACCCAAACATTACCTAACTTGAGTCCAATCTAACTTGAACTTAAGTTAACCTAAACCTTAGGTTCAACCCACATTGAACCTAACCTAAACCTAATCTAACTTGAGTCCAACCTAACTTGAACTCAAGTTAACCTAAACCTTTAGTTAAACCTACATCAAACCTAACCTAAACCTAACCTAACTTGAGTCCAACCTAACTTGAACTCAAGTTAACCTAAACCTTAGGTTCAACCCACATTGAACCTAACCTAAACCCAACCCAACTTAAACTCAAGTTAACCTAAACTTTAGGTTCAATCCACATTGAACCTAACTCAAATATAACCCAACTTGAACTCAAGTTAACCCAAATCTTAGGTTTAATCCACATTAAACCTAACTTAAACATAACCTGACTCGAGTTCAATGCAACTTGAACTCAAGTTAACCCAAATCTTAAGTTCAATCCACATTGAACCTAAATTCAACCCAAACCAAAGTTAAGTCTAATCTACATTAGACTTAAATCAAACTGAACATGAGTTCAACACCTAATGAACTTAAGACAATCCTAAATCTAGGTCCGACAAAATAGACTTGATTAAGACTTAAACCTTACCTAAAATGGATTTGAATGGTCTATAATTCTAATTAAGTCTAATTTATTAGGCTTCGATTAACCTTTAAATCCTATTTAAACAAGGTTTAAAATTTAATTAAGTCCATCCTAAACCAAACCTATTAACTTAGGTTCAGACAGACATGAACTCAAGTTAATCAAATTCAATCAACATTGAATTTAACTTAGATTCAATCAGATATGAATCCAAGTCAATTCAATCAATATTGAATTTAACTTTAAACCTTTTAACTTAAGTTCAAACAGACATGAACTCAAGTTAATCAAATTCAATTAACATTGAATTTAACTTAGATTCAATCAGACATGAATCCAAGTTAATTCAATTAATATTGAATTTAACTTTAAACCTTTTAACTTAAGTTCAAACAGACATGAACTCAAGTTAATCAAATTCAATTAACATTGAATTTAACTTAGATTCAATCAGACATGAATCCATGTTAATTCAATTAATATTAAATTTAACTTTAAACCTATTAACATAAGTTCAGACAGACATGAACTCTAGTTAATTAACTTCAATCAACATTGAATTTAACTTAGGTTCATCCAGACATGAACCCAAGTTAGTTCAATTAATATTGAATTTAACTTTAAATTCTTTTGATAGACACGAACCTGAAATTTAAGCTCAAACTCAAGATCAATTCAACATAATTCGACATTCTAAAATTGACATAACCGACATAAATCAGATGTTGACATAATCAACGAAAATTTGACATTTCAAAAACAACATGATTAGCATGAAGTTGACAATTCAAAATAACTTGACATTCAAAAAATATCCTGTGGTATTATTTCTGACGATATTTTCTTTGCAGGATGAAGACAAGAAATTCCGTTTAGATTTTCTTTGCATGTTATATGGTGTGCTAACTCTGTTTTGCAGGACGCCGATGACGGAATATTAGCAATAAAACAAAACAAAACTTTTAGGTTAGACATATAACCTAAAACTTTTCAACAAAATAATGACATTGACAACAAAACAAAACTTTTAGGTTAGACATGTAACCTGAAACTTTTCAACAAAATAATGACATTGCCAACAAAACAAAATTTTTAGGTTAGACATCTAACCTGAAACTTTTCAACAAAACAATGACATTAACAACAAAACAAAACTTTTAGGTTAGACATGTAACCTGAAACTTTTCAACAAAACAATGACATTGACAACAAAACAAAACTTTTAGGTTAGACATGTAACCTGAAACTTTTCAACAAAACAATGACATTGACAACAAAACAAAACTTTTAGGTTAGACATATAACCTGAAACTTTTCAATACAACAACGATATGACAACAGAACCAAAACCTTTAGGTTAGACATAATATCTAAAGTATTCAATAACATGATATAACGACATTTGGGAGTGATAATGGGTACATCTCTCCTTAAAAAAAATCTTTTAGAAAACAAATGATTAACTTTAGTCAGAAGTTTTCTTAAACAATCGAGAATTGTTTAAGATGTAATTAACTATAGAGGCTTATCTCTATAGGAGATCTAAAAGAACTCAAAACAGAAATCTCTGGTTTACCACGATTTTATTAATATGAAAA
Organism: Papilionanthe hookeriana x Papilionanthe teres; assembly: GCA_022702705.1. Lineage (NCBI taxonomy): Eukaryota > Viridiplantae > Streptophyta > Magnoliopsida > Asparagales > Orchidaceae > Papilionanthe > Papilionanthe hookeriana x Papilionanthe teres. The sequence goes on along the minus strand of CM040423.1, from coordinate 167,284,973 downwards.
TTCTAGAATATCCTTATATAAGAATTATCATAAACACCTTTTTCTACTATTAGTCCTAAAAATTCTCTAAATCCTTCATAGGATTTATACGAATAAAACTAGGCTAATATTAGATGGCGACTCCTTTGCATTGATATGATATATTGGATGGCGATGACATGATGACATCATCATCAAGCCATGATATTTTTTTCATCGCCACCACTAAAACTGAAACTTCTGCAACAACAAGGAGCTCGAGGCAACACACTGAGGGCAGCACGATCGAGGATGTGGAAGGACATGTTCGAGAGAGCAAACAACGAGTCTACAACAACAACCTTCTCTCCTTAGTAATAACAACAAGCCGCAGGACTTCGAGGGAGCCCTCCTAGCGTAGCATAAATTCTCACTTTATCCCTTTAGGCCTTTGCATAACCAAGTTGTGCAATATAAGCCCTAACTCATCCTATGACTCCGAGGTTAACATCGGGTATGACATAAATCCTCCTATCTTCCAGGCTATTCATATGATCGACATCAAGTGAATGTAAGCCCTAATTAATTAAAATTGACAGGTGAAACATCAAATAAATCTCCTAAATTAAAGCCGAATCATAAGATAGTTTGGGAAAACACCAAGATTCTTCTTGGATCCATGTTTTTCCCCTAGTCCTCTCCTCCTTTGGACTCTTATAATAACTATTCTAAAATTTTGAGTCATTCACCTATTGAATTTCCGACTATCACATTCTCTTGGAATACCTTACCTTTGAAAATCATGAATATAAATATGTTCTAATCTAATCAAGAGTTTTCTTAGGTGACTTCGATGATCTAAGATGTAATTAACTATAGGAGCTTGCCCTTATAGGAAACCTAAAAGACCACAGATTAATATAAACCCTATTTAATCCTTCATATTAAATAGAGGAACTTGTCGGCAAATAGAAAAAATAGTTTCGGAGACCAAACGGATGTCATATTTAACTAGTTTATTTAACTGAGCCTCCATATCAAGCGATGTATATGTTCCTCGGAATAGATGCATAGCTTGATGCGAGTGATCATTTATTTAAACTATTCAAGGTATGAAATCAGTTTAATTCCATATTTTAAAATTAAAATTATATTTTCAACTTATATATATATATATATATATATATATATATATAAATTAAAATGTCCTTTTGAAGCGGGCGACGGGATTCCGATTCCGACCGCCGACGACTTCCAACGGGCAACTCCACACCCAAAATAACGCCGATATCGGCTTAGACCATCCTTTAACACCCTATTCCAATATGGTTCAAGCTTTCAAGCATTGATTATTATGATGGAGTATTTGACCTATATGAATGTGTTGATCATTATATAATCATCATGCAGATGCAATGAGTTTATAACGTGCTACATTGTCAAGTTTCTTTTTTCTACTCCTAAAGGACAAATATGTACATGATTTTATTCACTCCCATGGAAGTTTGCCATCTATTTCTTGTCAAGACTTAATACCAAGTCACAAGTGCATGCTAATTTTTGTGGTTGAATGTACAATTTCTACTTTTGTCAAGAAATTTACAAACCCCTTAAAATCTGCATAATGGAATAAGTAAATTGATGGAGCCTCTGGGAGTTCCAAAGCTCGAATTGGAGTCTTGCTCTTTAACTTCTCAGTTGAAAGGAGACTTCAATGATCGAAGTTGGAATAATATCTTTGCATGGTTAAATCACTCCTTGCTTGTATTTGGACATCAAATAATTCATGTACTTTGGGAACATAAACAAACCTTCTTGATGGCTTTTAAGGATAACACTCATAATAATGTAGTAACCCACTCAAACACCCACCATTCCAGGCATTGATCTAAAAGTCAAAAAGTCAGGTCTTTGCTTCTATTTTATTGAATGGTCATTATTTTACTGGTGAAGCAACTTCTTTACTAATGGAAGACCATGTTCTTATAATGAAGGATTCTCAAAATAGGATTCTTCAAAAATTTTGTGAGGCTTGACTATCGGCATGATTGTCACATGGTTAAACCAATGACTGGAGAGATGTCTTGCTAAAAAATATTCTTTCAAAGCCCCTCATCGTACTAGAGTTCATCCTTAATTTTATTAGTTTCACAATCTGATCTCTCTTATCAGCTTGCATTGTCACTTCCACTAAAGTCATGATCATACAACGAAAGCATGATATCAACTAAAGAACAAATTGAAAGACTAATTTGATAGAGGTATATGGCTCACAATATACAAAAAAATCAGGATCGTGTAGAGAGCAGCACACTTGTGACAATAAATCCAAAAGCAACAACAAAGAAATTAACAAATGTCTTTCTTAAGTTTGACTACCACCACATTTAAATAAAATAATAATAACAATAGTCCATCTTGACATACTCCCTAGATTTGACAAACACATAATATTTCTGGCATTGGATTATAGGTTTAATATGTCTCAGTGGGACTCGACTTAACTTTGTCCATATCTGTTTAACATTGTTAAATATTTTCTGACAAAACAAAATAGGTTTAATATTCCTGCTAAATTTCATTCAACTTTTTCCATAATATGTTAAATTCATCAAATATTTTCTAGCAAAATAATATATGACGGTTCTGACATCTTCGATGAATTTCATTCAACTTTGTCCAAAGCACGTTAACACTATCTAACATTTTTCTACAAAACATATACTATTTTCATTGACATAAGTACCACTTGTGAATTCAGAGCAACTACAACATCTATATCATGAACACTTATCTTTCTAGGATGCACTCTCTCCGAAGGCCACTAAAAATTGTTAGTAGTCATATCTTCTATTAAAATAGGCCTAAAAAAATAGGCTTTGACATTAATGATGCCCCACTGCATCACCTATAATCTATCTCAGAGATCCTACCAACACATTATAGAAAGTTTGAATTATCAACTAATTGGGTAGGACATGGTGCGGGCACTTCCTAAGCAAATCCTTAAATCACTCTCAAGCTTCATATATTTTATCAATCTAATTAGATAAATGAGGTAATGTCATTTTCAAGCTTAGCAATTTTGGATAGCGGAAAATACATAGCTTGAAATTTTTTGGCAAGGTAAGTCCAAGTAGATACAAATCAGGGGGGGTAACATGTTAATTCAAAGCTTAGCTTTATCTCTAAAAGAAAATCAAAACAACTTACTTCTAACAATATTGTCATAGAAAACGTTATAGCTAAAAGTTACAAATATTTCCAAGAGGCTAGCAACATGTAAGTTCAAGTCTTCTACAAGTGAACCTCTGAATTAACAATTATGTATCATTTGGATAATTATGGGTTTAAGCTCAGAAGTTCTTACCTTTATGGTAAATTTAATAATACTCTGATAAATTCTTTTTACCATTGGGTTTGCACAGCTCTTATGTTGTCTAGGTTGTTATGATTTTATTAGGGGTCCTCCAATTTTAATTTTTATTTATTTTTATTTTCTAAGTTTTTTACAATTTTCTTTTAAAGAAATAATGATTCAATATGTTCTCCTCTACAGAAGAAAACAAAACTAAATATTTTTCCTTAATAAGATAACAGAGGATAACTCAAAAGCATTAGAACATATAAATAAATATGCGGAGCGCATGTGCCAACACAGTAATACAAAATGCACAAAACATGTATGAGTCCTAGATGTTATGGATGGTGTGACCACAGAAAAATGTATTGAAAAATTTATACCAATTTTATATGAAATTGCACTCTAAATAAATGTATTTTCTTTATTTTATTGCAGGAATGAAGATTTATAAGTACTAAAAGCAAAAAGCACAAAAGAAACAGATTTGGAGCAAAAAGGACTCAATATGATGAAAAATGAACTGTCCCGCCGACGGCGAGATTTAAGCCGCCGACGGCGAGATTTTCCCGAGAGATTTTGAATATTTTATAAAGAACCCATTGACGGCGAGATCGAGCCCGCCGACAGCGAGATCGACGCGGTTAGCCCATCTTCTAGAAGCCCGCCGACGGCGAGATCGAGCCGCCGACGGCGAGACAGTTGAAAAGAGCCAAGATACATTGAATCTGGACGCTTTTGAAGAGGTGCTTAAGTACCCTTTGGAGATTTGACTCCTTCTATAAATAGAGACGAATTTTAGTCAATTGGGTGTCAATTTTGAGTGATAATTAGGTGTCAATTTTGAGTGATAATTAGGTGTCAATTCTGAGTGATAATTGAGTGTCATTCTAGAGTCTTTTAGTTTCTATATAGAGTGTTTTAGTGAGTTTAGCGTCTTGGTGAGTTTAATTAAGTGTGCTGTACTAGAAGGAAGAGTCGAAAGAACTTGAGAGTACGCTTAGGGAGAAGAATTGAGATAAGTATATTTGTTTATTGTTTGTTAACTTTAATGAAATCCATGATTTGTGTTATTTTTCCCATGCATTCTGAGTAGTTACCTTAATCTTTCTCCCTGTTATCGAGATTTCGTGAAATGATGAATTAAATTAGTTGTGCCTAAAAATATGAAAATAAAAATTGTGCTAATCTTTTACTTAAATCTTAATTTACTTTCAATTTAGCCAATTGATTTGTTAACATATGTTGAATTATCAACTATAGTAAAGATTACATCTAAGATTCAGGGAAGTCAAAAGCCTTGGAATGAGGGTGCAAATAAGTAGGGAAATATTAACTATCGGCCGTAGAATTGGACATTTTAGTGGGACAGACTAAAATATTCAATTCTTTCTTATTGTTTGGGAGCTGAAGTGTAGATGTCAGCCCTTAGGCGAGAGTAACGTGAGAGCTCTGAAGTGGCAGTCGGTATCCTCCCAGCCTAGCCGTAGATTCAGTAATCAAACATAAGACTAGTCAATGTTATTTGCACCTGGACCAAAGGGTAAAGAATAGGAATGCTCCTATTTGGCACAATACAATTAAAAACTCATTTAATTCTTCATTCACTTAATTCTCTCAAACAAGGAGAAAGATACTTTTCTGAAATCTTATATTAAACCTCTAAGCATTAGTTTATTTTAGTCTAAGTGTTCTTAATTTCCGTATACTAGATTAGTAAGTAAGTCTACTTTAATTTGTCTTTGAAATTCTCTAACTTCCTTGTGGGATCAAAATCTAGGACTTCATTAGAGCTCTATATTACTTGATAACGATACATATACTTGCGTAGTATCCACAATATAAATCATAAAATTCATAACAGAATCATCATTATGTATATATTCAGTGCGGGATCAAGTTTTTGGTGTCGTTGTTTATTTTAATATCATAGTTGTTAGTATAAATATCGAAAAGTGGATCAAGTTTTTGGCGCCGTTGCCGGGGATCGAACCCGGGCCACCCACGTTAAAATGTCTATAAACAGAAACTTGATCTACTTTTCGATATTTATACTTACAACTATGATATGAAAATAAGCAACGACACCAAAAACTTGATCACGCACTGAATATATA